>CM077643.1:231742229-231879729 GCA_039707465.1 Rhabdophis nuchalis
TTCTATTTGACTTAATGGTCTGAAGTTTATGTTACAATTATTTTAACATAATTAATGTCATTAAAATAGTTCTCATTGTGATAGAAATGTAGTGGTTGACTTGTTTATTTATTTTCCATCCATTAATTATCTGTGGACAATATCACAATATTGCTCACTTACAAATATAGATGTCCAGTGAGTCCTAGTATTTTAACAGCTTAGTACTAAAAGCTAATTAAAATAAATTCTGAAGATAAAGGAAGATGGGAGGATTGTTGCCATGATTATTTTCCTTCAGAATTTATTTCACAGATATTTTTTTTCTATCTGAATGTCATTTTCAATGTGCTCAATGATAAGAACCAACATCTGTTTTCTGTTCAGTACTACAAAAATGTTCTACATAGAGCTGAATATATACACTCCATATGAAGGCATTGTTGCTCTAATTTACTTTTTATTCTAAAGCTTGACCATATTACCCTTAACTATGCAGCAGACATATTAAGTACGCTAAACCTCATTCCTAACTATATTTTTACATTTTCCTGTGTTTGCTGTATGAGAATGCATTATACAGAATGTTATTTGTTAATTTCTCCTTTAGATTAAAGTGAAATCTAAAGTAATTTCACTTTAAAATAGGCAATTCTGTACAAAGGACAGTATGATATTTTTAGACTGTACTTTAACATATGTTAATATGTTTTTAATTTTTATTTTAGTTATCTTCAGAAATTTATCTAAATTGTATATTGGGTCGTCCCGTCCGTCCCCCCCCCCCCCCCGGTGTTGTGGAGGATATCACTTGTTCTTTAATAATTTGTTTGATTTCCGTCCAGCAGCCTTCTTGGAATAGAGACCATGATGACACAGCGTCAACACGGTCAGGAGGAACGCCAGGGCCATCCAGCGGGGGCCACACATCACACAGTGGGGACAACAGCAGTGAACAAGGTAGGAACTTTATTCTGAATCTTGTTGTTTTGGGGGGTTCCAGCCCCCTAGCACAATAATTTCACTGTTATAGAAATAGTTTTTGTAATGAAATTTAAAGATGATAAGGAAACATGTAATAAGCTTTGTTTGAATTCATAGGGGTGATAGTCCTTGACAGTCTGTTGAACCTGACCTTCACCAGCAGGATTGTTTTGAGATAGGGTTTTTAATTGTGCAAAGCTTTTTAAGGGAGGAGACCACCAGTCTTGCTCTATCTCTATTAAGGGTATAAAGATGAAATCTGTGACTCTGAGTGTATTTTGACTGGTAATGCAAGAATCCCTGTATCTGGTTCCTGGATATCTCTGGAACACAGGTTTTCTTTTCAATTATATGGATAGTAAATTACAAGAGGGCCATCATGCAAGATACAGATAATGTGCAAGTATATTTCATTCCCAGCATAGTTTTCTTTTAAATTATAAAACATAGTCTACCACTATGATATAATAATTCAGACTTGCAAAATGGAATCTTCTTTCCCTTTTCTATTTAGGCTCACCTTTCTACACCTACCCTTTGCTTTCTCCTATGTCTCTCCACCTCAACCAACGCTAAACATTGATTAGGGAGAAAAAATATCAAACAGTATTTTGTCAATGGTTGTTCCATGGAGATCCCAGTTCAGACTGGAAAGGAGTCCACCATTTTTGTTTCTTTTTGTTGATAGTTGCGAAGTTGTGTCTGACCCATCGCGACTCCATGGACAGCATACCTCCAGGCCTTCCTGTCCTCTACCATCCCCCAGAGTCCATTTTTGTTTCTATATCTTAGTAATTGACAGAAAGGATTAAATAGAGAGAAAAGAAGGAGAGTGGAATATTAGAATTTTTAAATCAAAATGTTTAGTGCATGGAGAAATTTTAAAATTGCACGGTATATATAGCAGTTCTTGGCCCTTCCCATGTTCTGCCTATTTTATGAGACTGCCAAATACTTTGTTTCAGAGCTAAACTAATGGTTCATTGAAGGAGAAAGAGATGGATCTTTGTTATAAGTACTTGATGTTGTACATCCCATGCATAATTGGTTATTTTTTTTTTTTTTTAAAACTACTACTCAAACCAAACAGTACCGGTACATTTTTACTTATGCAAATTCCAACTGCAATTGATTTCATCATAATTATATGCAATCTGAGTTTTAAAATAACTTTCTTCTGTTACTGAAGAAGTTTCTAAATCTACAATGCTCATACATTTTAAAATATGGTTTAATGTTCTTCTTTCATTCAAATGCTGTTGGACAGCCAGTGATTTAATTGTTTTAAAAATGGGAAAGATTTGCTACAATAGCAATGTTTTATGTTCAATAAAATAGTTTTTAAACTGAGATAGTATTCTAATTTTTTTTGTACAAATGCAAGACTACATCTTTTCAGGCCATATATCTTTATATGGAATTTTAAGTATTTTTTTATTTTTTAAAAAGGTTGCTAACTTAATCACAAGTGAAGCCTAGTAAAAACTGGGCCCCAGAATGGGCAAATTGTTGAAGAGTTGAAGCAGAAAACGGGTAACCCCCTGACCTCTGACTTTACTGGAAAATGATATGCAACATAAATTTAAGGGGCCTTTTTTTTCTCTTAAGCATTTCTTCATATATGTGTTGCTGCAAAATTGGCACATTTTCCAAATTTATTCCAATTGTAACATTAAATTTCTTGTTGCATAATTTATCTTTATGAAGTGAACACTTCTTTAAGAGTGCACTACAAATCTCCATGCTCACTTTTGCTGCTAAAATACCTAAATGATTTAATGTGTGAATAATACTGCTTTTAGTGAAGCCTTTCAAAGTATCAATGCAAAAGAAAAATCCATGTGTAACTCTTTCTGCACATTTGTTTTATTTTTTTTATTTATTTTATTAAATTTATACCCCGCCCTTCTCCTTGTTAGGACCCAGGGCGGCGCACAGGCATTATTTAAGAACACAAAATACAATAAATATCTATTAAAAAGTATTAAATTAATAAACCCGTGCTAAAACCCAATATTAAAACCCTTGCCAATTATAAATTATTATCTTAAAAAGTCAGAAATGGGGGCTATCCTAGGCCGGCTTGTTGGAATAAATACGTCTTAAGACGTTGGCGGAAGAGGCGGAGGTCCGAGATAGTACGGAGGTCGGGGGGTAGGTCATTCCAGAGGGCCGGGCCCGCCACAGAGAAGGCCCTTCCCCTGGGTGTCGCCAACCGGCATTGCCCCGTCGACGGCACCCGAAGAAGACCCTCTCTGTGGGAGCGGATCGGACGAAGGGATGTATGGGGCAGGAGGCGGTCTCGTATATAGCTAGGCCCCGAGCCATGGAGCGATTTAAAGATGGTCATCAGCACCTTGAAGCGCACTCGAAAGGCCACAGGCAGCCAGTGCAGCTCGCGCAGGAGAGGTGTTACGTGGGTTTGCCTTGTGGCACCCATAATCACCCGCGCGGCCGCATTCTGTACTAACTGTAGCCTTCGAGTGCACCTCAAGGGGAGCCCCATGTAGAGAGCGTTACAGTAATCCAGCCGGGATGTCACGAGCGCTTGAGTGACTGTGCGAAGGGCTGCCCGGTCCAGTAAGGGGCGCAACTGGCGTATCAGGCGTACCTGATAGAATGCCCCCCTGGCCACGGCCGCCACATGGTCCTCCATGGACAGCCGGGAATCCAGGAGGACGCCCAAGTTGCGCGCCCTCTCCACGGGGGCCAGTTGTTCGCCCCCAATGGCCAGTGTTGGACTTATCTGGCTGAACCGGGGTGCCGGAAACCACAGCCACTCGGTCTTGGCCGGGTTGAGCTTGAGTTTGTTACTACCCATCCAGATCCGTACGGCCTCCAGACACCGGGACAGCACCTCGACGGCATCGTTGGGGTGGTTTGGGGTGGATATGTACAACTGAGTGTCATCAGCGTACAGATGGTATTCCACCCCAAAACCACGGATGATCTCACCCAGCGGCTTCATGTAGGTGTTGAACAGGAGTGGCGAGAGGACCGACCCCTGAGGAACCCCACATGTGAGGGGCCTCGGGGACGACTTCTGCCCTCCTGCCAACACCCATTGCGACCGACCAGAGAGGTAGGATGAGAACCACCGTAAAACGGTGCCTCTCAGCCCCAACCCCCCCAATCGGTGCAATAAGATACCATGGTCGATGGTATCAAAAGCCGCTGAGAGATCTAATAGGACAAGGATAGAGGAACAACCTCTATCCCGTGCCCTCCAGAGATCATCCACCAACGCGACCAATGCCGTCTCGGTACTGTGACCGGGCCGGAAGCCGGACTGGCGCGGGTCTAGATAATTGCACACTTGTATGACACCCACTTGCGTGAATTGGTTTTATGCAGATGCCTTCATGCAGCGCCAGCAACTTTTTGATTATTGTTTTAGTTTTTCGTATTAGTGTTTCACTTCCTTCTATCATATTCAACTGAATAGGCTTGCCGCTAATGGCTGAAGTTTCTTGAATCTAATTTCATCAAGAAGATAAATATGGATCATTGGAGTACCCATAAAAAGAACCGCTAGAACTAAAATGAATTGATTTTCTTTTTAAAAATCATTTTAAAATACTGATTGCATTTGTACAAATAAATTAATTTCATTTGAAAACATTCCTTCCTTGAGTAACTTTCCTGACTACTGCCTCATTCCATTTGCCTCTACTGTGTTTCCCCAAAAATAAGACAGGGCCTTATTTTCAGGGAGGTCTTATTATTTTTGAGGTTCAGGAGGCGGCAAGTGTGGTCACCTCATGGCTGCTGCCGTGTTGCAATATTTTCGGGGAGGGCTTATTTTCGGGGAGGGCTTATTTTAGCGCATGCGCTCAAAAGCCCGATTAGGCTTGTTATCCGGGGAGATCTTATTTTAGGGGAAACAGGGTAGTAGCAGTCAATATAATAGGTGTGTATGCTCCAATGTCTTTCATGGGGAAAAGAGGAAGACAACTTTTGTGATTCCTGTTAAGGCAATGGATGCTTTGGATTTTTATATTCATCCATCCATCTTATCCACCCACCCACTCACTCAAAATGCTTTCCCCTGCCCCCTTATTATATTTGCATTCATATCCTCCTATTTGGCTTGGAATGCAAGGGGAAATGTAGAAAACTACCCCTGTAGCAACAATTTCTTATGTAGGCTGGGATGAGAGAAGATAATTGACAAAGGTTTTGCTGTACTCAGAATGATGTGGTGATAATTCTAATTATATTATACATTGGATAATACTATGCACAATCATTTCTTTATTTTGCTGACTATTTCTGGTATCTCAACAAGGTAGTCAGTGATGAGGTGCATACTACAAAGAGCAAGGTGTAATGAGCTACAGAATCATAATCTCTGCAGAATCCTTGTTAAAGAAGTCTAGCTTTCCAAAGCAAGTCTGAATATTAGCTAGTATTTTTTTTAAGAATATTATTAAAAAAAACACTCTCACACTTGGGCAAACTTAATTATGATGATGGATGCTATTGTAGAATACTGTGTAGGAAGCAAACTTTATGGAAGTGGACTTTGCTGCAAAAGATTTTACAGTGATTGGGGAGTAATCTGGATTATTCGTTCTGGATTTTTTTTTGGTACTGTATGGTGGAGCAGAGCTTCATTGTTTGCCTAGTCACTATGGAGAAAGAAATATTTTCCTTCATGCATAAATTACACTCGTTGGTTTTAGAGAAAAAATGTTTGGCATTTTATAATCTTGACTTCTAATAAACTGGCAGATAATGATGATGAAAAAGATAATATGCAATTTTAGAAATCTGATTTGGATCCAGAAGGGGACTTTTTGGAAAAGAAAAAGATATGGCATGAATAGGGAAGGAAAGGAGGAGATATATAGTTACATAATCCCCCATCTTCAGATTTAAATTTTCTCCTCAAAGGCCCTTTTACATTTTTATCCAACTGGAGGTTTAAAAAAAACAAAAAAAACCCAAAGGGAAGGAACTGGCTTTGGAAGGGATGAATCCCTTTAAATCTTCTCCTATCCTTTCAGATCTTTGGATGACCTTGTTTTATATTCAGGAATGAACTTCACAAGCTCATAATTAAATGAACATAATCTGTGATGGCATCAGGGCTTAAGTCCAGGGTAAATGCTCCACAAGGGTTTCAAAACCAAAACAGCCCAGAGACTCTTTTCCTCATATAATTCCTCAAAGCCAAAACACATGGACCAATAACCAAAACTGTTGTGAGTCCTCTACTTAAGGTTGCAACTCCTTTACATGTTGAGCATTAGGAAATCTGTCTTCACTTGAGAAGTGTTGCTTTTGAGGGATAGTCACCCCAATTACTTTTTGGAGTTCAATCCAAAGAAACCTGACAAAGTCAGAGGGGAGTTCCTGATTCAGTTTAGTTGCTGATTTAGGTCTGCCCTCATGTAGTGGAAAATTTAGAATGAATGGTTAAGAATACTGGTTTTTTTCTTGCTTTGCTTCTTTCACCTATTTGAAAGTGTTGAAGGAGTTTCAGCTTGTTTGTTTTGCTTCTTGGTTTCAAATACAATTGAGTAAAAGTTCTCAGTGCAAATTCAATGCCATGCCTTAACTATTTATAGCTTAATAAATCCCTGTGTTTAACTGGATCAAATTCTTATTTGGGCATTGAAATTATTTCCTATTTATTTATATTCTATGTATTTATATAATGTTGTAAGACACTCAAGAGTTGCTTCAAAATGAGATAGGTAGCAAATACATTTAATTAATAAGTATTCCAAAGCTTAGGATTTCTTTGTCTGCCCATTCCCCCCCCCCCCCCCCACTCCCCAATTGGGCTGCTAGCATCCATGACTCAGACCTTGATATGCAAAATTGTTCTTTAAAGCAAAAGGAAATGAATGTTTCTTCTTAGAGAAAAAGTATCAGCACTGGCAGTGTTTTCTTGGCTTTTGTAGAAGAGTTCAGGCAACCTATTGGCAAAAGGCAATTCCATTTATTATTGAAGAGAATTTCAAGGCAGTTGTTTGGAGGTTGCGAAGCTAGCAGACAGAGCTAGATGAACCGGGAAGGGAGGGGCACACATTATGTTCCAGATGACTGAGCAACGATTTATACATCAGCTTGCCTTTTTACATGAAGAAGAAAAGTAATAACAGCCCAGACCCAGGCATCTGAAGCAGTCAGATATCTGATGACTAATGGGATAGGTGGGAAAGAGCTCTCTGATTGGATGTCTTAATGAGCACATTTTGCACAGAGTTTGGGCGGCAGTTCCCCTTGACCTTTGCCCTTTATTGACCGAACTGACACTTCATTTTTCACATACTTCCAATTATGGCACAGCTTAAGTGTTCCCTCACTCTTTTATAGTCTGTTCCTATGTGGACAACTTGAGACGGGTTGAGATATTTTCATCTGAGCAATGCCATGACAGTTCACTATTTAGTATGTAATCTAAAACTGCCATCATTCTAATTTTCCCTAAATGATTTTTTCAGGTAACATTTTAGAGTTAAGATTCAAATATATAGATAAAACTTGCATTTAAACCCTTCCTTGTTGCTGTCCTGCTCTGTAAATTCAAGAGTTTGAATGATATGTTATTTGTTCCCACACATCTGTTTCTCAAGAGAGACTCCTGTAATGTGATGCTCTAAAATGCATTTTGACTTCCTACTCTTGAAAGAAAGCAAAATATAATTGTGGCTACAGTTGTCAAGTCCTTAGAGTGCATCAAAACAGCATTGTTATTCACGTAATTATTTAATGTGTAAATGCAAATCAAAGTATAGGTCTTTAGAATGATGGCTAATAATAAGTTTTGTTCAGTGTGTTGGTATAAGTAATATAGGAAGGATTTGCTTAAGTAGAGCCTAGTTTGTTAAGGAACATCAACTATACCTAGGGACTACTGTAGGGGATATTCTATATAGTATAGAAGCCAAACCAAGCAGTTTTGTATTGTAAGATAGAAAAAGTATGATTTCAATGAAAAAGTTAAAACTCATGGCTGCAATTTTGTGTTATCATTTCTTCAAATTTGAACATGTGTTTCCCACCAAGCTAATAAAATAGAAGACCCTTAAACTATAATATAAACACTGATATACCAGTAAGCACCTGCACAAATTGATCTATAGAGTTAAAGGTTGGATATCTCTTTAATAAAACTATTGTTTAATAGTTGGAATATTTGGAAAGATCAATAACCTGTATCCAGAGAACCTTTAGAAATAGTCATATTTATTTCAAAATGTATGATGTGTTACCTACTTTATTATGTAGCCCTCTGGCACTGTAATAGCATGCATATTTTTTACTGTAGTATGGTAATAAAAAGATACGTAAAAGGCAGACAAAGGTGCTGTCTTTTCAATAAGGTGACCTCTGTTACCAAGTAACTGCTTTACTTATGAGCTTATTAAAAAGTAAAAAAATGAGCTTTTCATACTTCATAGGCATTGATGTGAAAATGAGCTTTCCTGTGAGTAGTTTTCTTGATCATTTCTAGAACAATTGATTAGCCAAAGAGCTGCTGTCATTAGCTGACATTGACTGATAGCAATTTGTCACAAGCTCCGAAGGTCAGCTAGAGAGGGAGCTACAGCTTGTCTTTGACTGACCTTTCCTGATGCCATTATCATACTACTGGCTTGACTAGATGTGACCCTCAATTGAAAAAGACAAGGCATCCATTAGGAAGGGGTGGTGGCTTTCTGATTATGAATATGTTCTAAGGACAGTTGCTTCCAACTACCTTAGCTTGGGATTTCATTTCTGAATGGAGTTCTATCTTTAAAAAAAATCTTTGAGTACTGATAAAAATTCAGCTCAGCCTAAGTTGTCCAGATATGCCCTTCTAAAGAACAAGGAGTTCTGATGTGTTAATTTCTTATTTCTCCTGCTTATGAAACCCTCCAGAAGTATTGGAAAGGGGGGTATTATTTTGGGAAGGAAACAATTTCATTAACTACCCATAATTTATTTTTGTACTTTAAGACACTTGGAAAAAATAAGTTTGATTGGTAACCTAATATTTTTTCCCAAATTTCATTTACATAAAAATTAATTGCTTTTCAAAATTAAGCTGTAAAAGAGGGTTATTGTCTGTGAAAGAGCAATTAAAAATTGTATTTTTAACCCTATTAAAAACATTTATCACTGTTAATGTATAATTAATCAACTGCTACATTTCTTTGTGAATTTACACCCTAGATGCTTACATATTATGTATCTTATGCTGTATATTGTCATGTCTATTTGTTTAGAATTAAACTAAATATTCAACATTAATTATTTTAGTGTGTGTTTCCCGTATCTTATTTGCCACAGGGATATCATTATTATTCACATTTAGAAATAAAATGCTTTTCTCATACTTCAGAGTGGCTTATCTTAACCTTTTCAAATCTATAATACTAAATGCTCACTAATTTTGTTCCTCTTTGTTCAATTATTTATTTCATTTGTTTGATTTGCACACCACCATAACTGAACTGGAATCTCAATTGCTATGGATAGGATAGTCATAAACTAATAAACTAATCCGTCTCCAATAAAACTTCACTTTTCTATTATCTCACATGGCTTATCAGGATTGTTAAAGAACTTTCTTTTTCCAAGTCAGTTTTTAGAAACTCTGAATGATCTAAAGAGAAACATTAAATACAGGCATGGTAGTCCCCATTTAGTGATTGCCTCATACACTACAACTGTTCACAGTTATGAAGGTATTGAAAAGTAACTTTGCAAAGCAAATAAAACCCGCAGTAAGAACATAAGCATGGTTGCAGTTTCACTTTGCTTAGTGACTGAATTGGCACTCCCAGTTGCTAAACAAGGATTACCCATAAATAAATGTGGCTGCTGTGATAGGAAAGACTTCAGTATAAGAAAAAAAGGGCTGATTAGATCAATCAGATGAATTACCTGTAGAGAAGAACTGATAATCAAAAGCCATAGATTGTTGTGGGGGAGAAAAATAGTAATTCTGACTACACATATTTGTACTCTTCAGGCTCTCTCTGTAATTCATGCATGCATGCACATGCACACGCACGCACACACAGAGATACATTTAGGATATTCCTTAAGTGTAGCCTACTTTCTGAATTAGGAAGTTGAGTGAACATTTGACTTTACTGACCTTGGAGCTATTATAAGTTTCTTGAGAGTCACCCACATAAAAGAGTACCTAGGAGGATAAAATGGGACAGAGCTGACTGAATACATACCCTTGAGCTATTTGGAGGAAAAGTGGGATGTAAATACAACAAACAGTTTTTGCTGACATCCTGTCCCTCTTCTCCTTTTCCCTTCTTTTCCTTTCCTCTCAGGTATATAAGTATCTACGGTAGATATGTTAAAAATGATCGTTAAATGCATTATGTCTTTTCTGATTTTTCAGGTGACTGGTTACATTTAAAAAAAAAAAGTCAGTATGCCAATATTGTTAACATCTCATGGGGATCAGAATAAATTTCTAGAATTGAAAACAAAGTAAACATTCCCTCCTTCCAACATTGTAAACAGCAGGGGGGGAAAACCTTTTCAATTATTTATAGATAAATCTCCCAGAACTTAGTAGGACATTCAAATAACTAATTGGAGTAAGTTGCAATAACCTTCGACTTATATATGTAGCCGCCATTGACTATGCTATTGTGATCAACATTTAGTTTTAAAAAGTGATGCATATTAATTGGAAACAATATTGATTCTTCAGATATTGACTGAATTGTCATTGACAATGACAAAGTTCAGGTACTGAACTTTGACTCATACGAAAAGCCAACAAGCATGGCCTGTGCTCAAGGAACATGGAAATTATACCCCAATAACATTGCTAAGTAAATGGAAGATTGGGTTTGGACTGGAAACATCCGTTTCTCATTTGTTTTCATGATTGCTGTAGTAATGGTAAAATTTGATCTTTGTTCTTTAATGGAAACCAGAAGATGATTTTCAGCCCTCTTGAGTTTTCTTATATTCTTCTGTGTTTGTACTATATTTTTGTTTTTCCATCAATCTGTATTTGTAAAACTGTGTTTGAAGTTATGGGTCTTGGTTCTGCTGCTCATTCCATGGACCTATGGTAATCAGAATTAAGAAAGTGCTCTAAACAAGATAGTAAGGTGTCTCATTTGACAGCCATTCTATTTATTTAATTCAGAGTATAATTCAGAATACAGAAACCTGCCCTCATTGCCAAATATTTATCAAATAAGCCAAACAGAATAACCCTTGCTGAATCCAGCATCAATACTAACTACTCTGGATGCCCTCCCTGGTCACTTTGTGGTTGATTGAATTTTCAGCCCCATTACAGCCAGTGGAATCAGGATCTGCTGCTCTTCTTCCAGCAAAATCTAAAGAGGTGTTGCTCTATGCAGACATCCTGGTAAAGGCAAAATAACATTTTTACTCTTTTATGGTTTGGTATGAGATGTTACCATGAAAGCTCTTGGGAACAATCATCCATTTCATTTTATCTAGTGAACTTTCAGTAGGAAACCTCCTTCCCCAAAGATTTTAGTCTTTCCCACAGAACGCTCATGATGAATATTAATCGTTGGACTCTTGTCTCTGACACAGAGATCAGAAAACCTTTGGCTTTCAAAGATAAAGGTATGAGTACTTCATGTTGATGCTACTCTTAATCCCCTTGAAACTGAGTATTTTTTCTGCGGAATCTCCCAACTTTAAGAGCTCATTACACAATTATCTTCTCCATTTCTCTTTCAGAAAGCCTTGGTATCTCAGTCTAGATTTTATCCTCTTTCTTTTGCAAGTTGACATAAAATGATCAGTTCCACATTCTTATATCCACTTGAAGCTATTTTGTTACCCAAATTGGGAAGTCCATTCTCCAAACACTGTTCTTTTGGAAATATCAAAGGATACTTGGAAAAAAGCCATCTCTCTGCTCTTTATGTTTAAAGTGTATTGAGAATGTGTGTTGAGTTCAAGAGGAGGATTACAGAATTAAATGGCTTTTTGGCATCTTAGAATAGGTTTTGCCCAAACAACAGCCGGCATCTGTACATAGAAACTGTAAGAAACATGAAGCTAAATGACTGCTACCTTCCCCCCTTTGCACTTTAAAGACTGAAGCATATTTTGCTATTTATCAGCAAATCATTAAGGTAAAACCCCCCACCTCCCTTGTTTACATGTGACAAGATTTTTAAAACAGATAACTTTATACACTTAAGAAAAAGAGTGCAAGACTGCATAGAAAAGCAGTGGCTGCCATAGGAAATATGCCTGATTACGATCAACAGACTTGCCCCAGGATAACTGTTGAGCACAAAGGCAGACAATACTTTAGAGTCTAAAAATGGAAGAATGCTGAAGATAGAATCAGGATGGTGCTGTATTGACAGTCATTCCAACTGAATCAGCCTTTGTCCTAAGGCTTCCCTCACCCAGTAAGTCATTATTTGCCAAATTTAGATAGTCTAGGTCTCTCTACATTACAGGAACTGCTTCTTTTCTGTAAAATAATGCCCCAATTAAAATAAAAAAAATTAATAATCTAGGTGTTAACTATTGCTGTTGCCTTTTATTTACTTACTCCCTTGTCATTTTCCATTTTACTTTTTTGTATGGGAAGGATATCATCAAACTTGAGAGTGATCTCAATCTTTCCAATGGGATATGCGACTGGATTTTATCTTCACTGTCTTCTGTCTTCATTCTCTATTGTCTTATTTTGCTATACTCTGGAACAAGCTCAAAAAGATGTAGTAGAACAAGTATTTCTTTAGTCCACAATCAGAGGTTTTAGCCCAGTATTTCCTAGTACAGAAAAGGATGGCGTTTTTCATTAATTCTGAATCTGGGGGATTACTTTGCCACTGTGTCAAGTGTTTTCAAAAACTATATACTTCCTTGGTGAGAGTTAAGAGAAACAAGTACTGGAAGCATGACTTCTTTATGGCAATCCTTCATTTACAATCAAGCGCTATGTCTTCTTCATTAACAGTGAGATGGGAATGCATTTTGTTATTGTTGCAAGTCGATAAGATTATTTATTTTGAATTATTCACTATTTTCAAAAATAGTTTGAAAAGTTCTTTTGGAATTGCACAGCCTAGATGTCATTTGATAGTTCTATAGCAGTATTCAATATAATACGGGTGAAACTTAATTTCAAAGTCTTATACTGTGACTCTGGAATTGTAGCCAAGGCTCATGACTGTAGCTTCATGGTAGGCAAATCTTCCACCTATGGATAATTCCAGCACCAGGCATCTGTGCTCTTTAAGAATATGTTCTATGCTCACTCCCTAGAAAATAATGCCTTTATTTACCACTATGCTTCTCTCCCATTTCGTTGCTCATAAAAATGATTGACATTTTTCTACCAGTCAAAACCCTTGCATCCTAATTACACTATGGTGGGTAAAGCACCCTTGGTTTCTCGCACCTTCTGCTCAGTGGTGGATTGCACATTTTGTTACTATGGGTTTGGCGGGCATGTGTGCGCCTTCCACACATACGCCTGGCATTCCACACCAGTGCTTTGCTCACACGTGCACCTTCCACGCATGCACCCAGCCTCAAAAATGTGCCTAAATAGGACGGCATAGAGCTGGAGCAGGTGGGTAGGCTCACTCACGATTTCTGCTACCACCTTGGCTGAACTGGTCCAAACCAGCTGAATACCACCTCTGTTTCTGCCTATGTCCCAGAAAATGTATGATATCTTTCCTTTGAGGAAGATTTTCATGCACCTTCAGCATGAATCAAGCATACATCATTGTTGCACATCTGATGTCATGTTTCAACCCTTCTGGCAGTTTCAGAGGAAAGAAAATAAGTGTAGTAGCATTGTTTCGGCCTTATTATCATTGCTTTTACACCAGGAAGTGGACACCATGTTCCAATGTTTCTGAAGTAGGCATATGCAGTTTGTTCATTACAGTTGGTTTTTAAAAAAAAAAAATTGCATTGATTGGCTCTGAAATCAGAAAACCTAGGCTCTTCTTTGTGACTCTGCCTAGTAGCAACTCTGTTTATAAAGCCAAAGTAAACTATTCACTGTAGTTTTCCCCCCACACTTGTAGAAAGCATTTTGTATACAAAACCTGAACATACTTTGGTTGCACATCTAGTGCTTTGTTCTTTCAGTTCTGGTTTTGAAACCATTTTAATTCCTTATACAGTTTGGTTGTTCACTTTTAAACCTGTCTTCTTGATGGCAGTCCTATCTAGTTTATATTGCTTTGAATGATTTATCCTGTGTTCTTGCCCTTCTCTATAAATACCTCAATGTGGCAAACATACATAACATACCGGCCCAAAATCTCTTGGCTGGCTTCCATGCCTAAGGCAGCACTAGAACTCATAGTCTCCTAGTTTCTAGTCTGCTGTCTCAACCAATAAACTGAACTGGCTCATGCACAGAAGCAATGAAGAAGAAAGACAATTCTGCTTATTTGTAATTGATTCTTTCAGTTATAATCTGTGTATTCGCACAAGCCATTCATTTTTCATTCTACAAAATCTGAATTCTTATACTTATGTTTTCCTGTGCTGCTACAGGAGAAAATCAGGATCATGCTGAAAAGCATGCCTACGGGCAGCCAGCTTCTCTCCTAAAGCTTTCTACAACTCTAGAAAAATAAGTCCTTAGTTTTGTGAAGGTGTACTACCTACAGTGCCACTTACAGAACTAGTTAATAATAATAATAATAATAATTTATTTTTATATACCGCATCCTCTCCCCAAGGGGACTTGGAGCGGTGTACAGGGAAGAATTAAAACACATAAAAATATACAAAAATAGATACAATAAGTAAAAACAAATTAAATTTAATTGTCCCTGCACTAAAATCCCCATATTTAAAACTAATGATCCCTAAAACCCTAAAAGGTAGAGACTAACCTAGGCCGGCCAAGCAGAAAAAGTATGTTTTTAATTTCTGACGGAAGGAGCGGAGGTCCGTGGTTGTTCTAATGTCGGGGGGAAGGTCGTTCCAGAGGGCTGGGCTCGCCACAGAGAAGGCTCTTCCCCTGGGCGTCGCCCGCTGACAAAGTCTAGTGGACGGCACCCGGAGAAGTCCCTCTCTGTGGGAGCGAATCGGCCGTAAGGATGTATGGGGCAGGATCCGATCCCGCAGGTAGCTAGGTCCCGAGCCATGGAGCGCTTTAAAGATGATAACTAACACCTTGAAGCGCACCCAAAAGACAACAGGCAGCCAGTGCAGCTCGCGCAAGAGAAGTGTTATATGGGTGTACCTTGCGGTCCCCATTATTGCTCGCGCGGCTGCATTCTGGACCAGCTGAAGTCTTCGGGTGCACCTCAAGGGGAGCCCCATGTAGAGTTACTGGTAAAATGTACACTTATCTCTCAGTTTAATTCATGTAGGAAATAATTTAGGGATGAGAAAAATGAACTGTACATGCTTTCTTACAACCCTTTGGTCCAAAAGGAGGATGTAAATGTAATATCAGTATAGCAGTGCATAATAAACAATATATCTAGTAATTTGGATGGAAGAGTAAATACATACTGTAGCTGTAATACTCTGCTTCTTTATTGTAGTCAAAAAAGTTTCCTTTGCTTCTGAATATTCAGTTGTTTTATGTCAAACTCAATGATGTCTATATGTAGAAATTAATGAATGATATCAATTACAGTTTGGTATGCTGGTCAGGCAACTGAGAGCAGATTTTAGTTACTGCTTCCTACTCTTGGGATCAGAGAAGTGAGAATGGTCTGATTCTGTTCCTTTAGATTTGAGAGATGAGTTCTGCCATAAATTAATGTGCTCCAGTCATAGATGTTGTAATAGAATTGTTTGACTGCTTGGCAGCACTTCTCTTTCTCTGTGATAACTTTTGGGTCACCTGCTTTGCTGAGAGCATTTGACAATCTTCATGTTTATTGTCCAATTGAATGTTGGTAATAATTGCAGCTAAGATAAACAGAATGCAAGTACTTGTTGACCTTGGCTTTTTTTCCCACATAACATTACAGCTGATGACTGGATTGCTGTTGTACTGATAAGGGTTATAAATGATAGTTTTAAAGGGAAACAAAATTATTCCCAGCAGAAAATACAACATTGCTGTGGGAAGCAGCAGCTGGTTGGTGTCCTATAATTTACATAGTTCACCTTCATTTAGGCTGTGGGAAAAAAAGAAAAGAATTTCCTTTTTTTATGACATTCATAATCTTTTGCAAACATGGATTCCTGTCCCTCTTCACAAACTTTCTGAGCAAATTATTTACTATCCAAAAATAAAATCAGGAAGAGGCCTGTCCTATTTTATGGTATTATATATATCGTAAATAAAACATTACCCTGTCTTCCTCTTTTTAAAGTATGGCAGGTGCCCAGATAAATGTTTACTTTTATCCTGGGATTTATGAAGAAATACAATATGTTCAAAACTGAAGAGGCCGTAATAGGTGCACATGCGTGTAATTAAGATATTGGAGTAATAAAACTAGTAATTGGACTGCACTTAAGGCTTGCCTAAGTGCACACACTACTAGCAAATCCAAGAGCATTAGAAGAATTTGTCATTTTTCAGTGGGAAACTAGGCCAGGGGCTAGTGAGATCTGCCCTTTCTCTTATGAGATGATTGGCTAAGGTTAACTTAGAGAAGGTAAAGAGTACACAGAGGCAGAGTTCTGTGAATCCTAGAATCCTAATGCATAAGAGTATCATTCAGATCCCATCCTTAATTTTTCCGGGGTAAATCTTGTGGGATTTTAACCTGGGAAGTTTTTTGTTTAAAAATCCTAAATCACATTAAGGATAATATCTCACATCTTGCTATAGAGCAATGCCTCTCAACTTTGGTGACTTTAAGTCCTGCGGACTTCAACTCCCAGAATCCCCCAGCCAGCTGTGCTGGCTGGGGAATTCTGGGAGTTGAAGTCCACAGGACTTAAAGTCACTAAGGTTGAGAAACACTGATATAGAGGAATGTTACTAATAAAGGAGAATATTTATAGCTCAGGTTTGAAATAGGGGTTCCTTGATGCTCTCTGACCTTGGTTGTTTTCTTGAGGACATTTCATTACCCAGATTAAGTAACATTATCAGCACTGATAATGTTTGGGTTTGGATAATGAAATATCTGCAAGAAAACAATCAAACTCAGAGGCCACACGGACTCTTCAGAGAATGCTATATATCCCTGTGAAGAAACGTCCAAGTAAAGTATATTTCTTTGTACATGGAAAGGCTAGAAGGTGCCAATTCTATGCTGAAATGTAAGATAGAAAAAGCAATTACAAAATGTAAGGGGATGATTTCATAAATATATAACCATCAATATTCATTGTATGTGTATATTCCCTTGACCCTCCAACTTTTTTTTATTTAATAAAACCTGACATATTTATAAAAATTGGGTTTTTGTTCTAACTTCACCCAATGTAGCATTATTTAAGACTGGATTATATATTTTAACAGGATTTTATTTTATCAGTTCAGTTTCTAGAAGAAGTGTGTTAAACACCTGGCCCACGGGCCAGATCTGGCCCACCAGAATTGTCCTGCAGGGCCACCCCAGTTATGGGGAGGAACCGGCCCATGCTGTCCTGGCCCTGGCCCATCCCGGCCACACCCACCCTGTCAGCCACGATGACTGGGCCACACCCACCCCAGTCCCCCAGGGCAAACAAAATCCTGATACTGCCCGCAATGGGATCGAGCTTGACGTCCCTGTTCTAGAATTACAGGCATAATAGAGCTAGATGGTAGAGTAACATTAAAAAATTGATTCAAAAGTTATAGTGAAATTCCTGTTTTAAATTCCCATCATGAGTCATGCCCTCATGGGTTGACTTTCCCATAGCATTTTTATCTACTTCTGGTTTAGCATAAATCAGGTGTTCTAACAATTTAATTTAGAGATAGATGAACACTTTTATTATTGCTTTTGTGAAACCATTGGAAACTGGCAAGAATTACTTTTTTTTTAATGCATCTTTAGAATTTAGAATAATAGAGTTGGAAGGGATCTTAGAGGTTTTCTAGTCCAACCCCCTGCTTAGGCAGGAAACCCTACACCACTTCAGACAAATCGTTATCTAATATCTTCTTAAAAACTTCCATTTACAACTTCTGGAGGCAAGTTGTTTCACTGATTAATTGTTCTAACTGTCATGAAATTTCTCCTTAGTTCTAAGTTGCTTCTCTTCTTGATTAGTTTCCACTCATTGCTTCTTCTTCTACTCTCTGGTGCTTTGGAGAATAGTTTGACTCCCTCTTCTTTGAGGCAACCCCTCAGATATTGGAACACTGCTATCATGTCTCCCCTAGTCCTCCTTTTCATAAGACTAGACATATCCAGTTCCAGCAACCATTCTTTCAGTAACCACTACTGCTGGTTCGTTCATGTGTGTGCTGTGTGTGCACGTTTGATGCGTGCTGCACATGTATGTGCTTGATGCATGCTGTGTGCACATGCACAGTGCAATTAAAATTGTTCTGCACATGTGCAGAACTGAAAAACAAAACCTATGGGGCCACCTGGAGAACCAGTTCAGGGGCATGTCAGGCCTTGGTTGCTGCCGGTTCCAGTGACCCAGGCCACCAAATCACTACAAGTTTGGTCGAACCGGTCCAAATCGGTAGGAACCCACGACTGGTCTCAACATCTTTTTTACATTGTGGTGACCAAAACTGCAGTATTCCAAGTGTGGCTTTACCAAGGCATTATAAAGTGGTATTAACACTTCACGTGATCCTGATTCCATCCCTCTGTTTATGCAGCCTAGAACTGTGTCTCATCTAATTTACAGGTAGATCCCAATCAATCAATCTTCTGTCCATTTTGATTTTAGCATGCTACCAGCATGTATGTTGTTCTGAAAACAGAAAACAGGGATAATTCAAACCTTACTTCATGTAGTAATGTATTTTATGCTTCAACTGCATTTTGTTAAAAGTGACTGTCCATGGCCTATAAGAAGTTAAGTGTAGAGCTGACCTTGGCTGATCCTTAAAAGTTAAGCATGGTCAAACGTGCTTAGCACTTGGATGAAAAACCTCCAGAGAATCCCAGGGCTATAGTGTAGATTGGGAAGTTGGAGGGGGGAAAAATCTCAGAAAGAAAGGTGATGACAAGCTATTTTCGTATTTCGGCCAAGAAAACGACATGGATATCACTAGTACTTGTGTTGGCCTCAAGGGAGTTTACCTCTTTACTGCAACACTATCATAACTTTTATTTTACTTTTCTATAGCAATTGGGCATAAAATGAGACATGTGCTTCTTGTTGACTGATGGCCAAGTTTGATACCTTTTCTCATGGAGTCTGTGAGTTTAAGATGATGTTTAGCCATCACTTTTAGTACAGGGCATTGATTAAGGTCCTAATGTCCTGAGAAGGCATTTATCATTTTGGGCGCCTGTATCATCCTTGACCTTCATCACATTTTTTTGTGTACAGTTATTTCTTGCAGCATTCCTATTTGGTTTATATTTACATTTGTAGCATCTGAGATGATATGTTTCTTCCCTTCAGATTTCATCACATATTTATTTGCTAAATCTTACTTGTGCCCTTAATTTCACTGTTTTGATAACCCTTCCTTTCCAAACATTACATCTCTTTCTTACAAAATTACTCCCATTAAGATGTAGTCTGACTTTAAACTCTGTTATCATCAGGTGTATTGAAGCCAAATTGTTATGTGTATATGTTGAATGACATAAAATATCAGTTTTTCTGTTTATCTGCATATGGGAAAATTACTGAGAGACATATTTTTCTAGAGAGTCATATGAATAATTTCAACAGCACTAGATTATTTTTTCCAATCTTCCATTATACTGTTTCTAATATTTTGTGTTGTAGGGACATAGTGGCTCAGTGGCTAAGATGCTGAGCTTGTCAATCAGAAACGTTGGCAGTTCAACGGTTCAAATCCCTAGCGCAGCATAATGGAGTGGGCTCCCATTACTTGTCCCAGCTTCTGTCAACCTAGCAGTTCGAAAGCATGTAAAAATGCAAATAGAAAAAACAGGGACCACCTTTGGTTGGAAGGTTACAGCTTTCCGTGCGCCTTCAGTGTCTAGTCATGTCAGCCACATGAGCACTGAGATGTCTTCAGACAGCGCTGGCTCTTCGGCTTTGGAACGGAGATGAGCACTGCCCCCTAGAGCCAGGAAGGACTAGCATATATGTGCAAGAGGAACCTTTATGTTTAATGTTGTGTGTTATGTTGTTTTTTATTTATTTTATTTATTATTATTACTATTTTTCCTTATTTGGGAGTCTTTGTATTCATTATTAAAGTCTGTATTCCCATTGTGGTAAATCTTCACCCACTCTGGTATATACTGTATGTATATGTAGATATGTATATGTAGATATGTATATGTAGATATATTCTGTGTATATGGGTGTATGTATAGCGCATGTCTTTGTGTGTGTATTCATTCATTCATTCATTCATTCATTCATACATATAGATATAGATAGATTAATTCATTCATTTGTAGATAGATAAATAGATGGATGGATGGATAGATATTCATTAAATTGTTTACAGATATAAAAGTGTTCCTGACGAAATTATTTCTAGCATTATAGTTTTTTGTTAATACAAAAGCTAATAAAAATACAAAGTATTAGAGGCTGTGGTTAGTTGATAGTTGTTTAGATCAGATTCACAGCAAGTAAGGGGGGGGGGAAGACTGTTAGTCACATATAACTTCCTAAGCCATTGTTGGCAAACCTTTTCAGCACCGAAATGGGAGCGCACGCACACAGGGAGCACCAGAAACCAGAAGAGCAGCTCCCTGGCATGCATGTGCCTGCTGGAAAGCTGGGCTTCCGGTTTCCGGCATGTGCATGCACACCAGTCACCTGGTCTTCCAGTTTCCAATGTGCATGTGCATTATGAAGATCAGCTGGCCGGCATGTGCATGCCAGAAACTGGAAGCTCAGCTTCTCAGCACATGCATGCATGCATGCCAGGGAGCTGCTCTTCTGGTTTTCAGTGCTCTTGTGTGAACACTACCAGCTGGCCGGCGCACATGCCAGAAACTGGAAGCTCATCTTCTCAGCGGGCGCATGCATGCCAGGGAGCTGCTCTCCCAGTTTTGGGTGCTTCTGTCTGCACGAAGATCAGCTGGATGGCATGCATGCATTCCAGGGAGCTGCTCTTCCAGTTCCAGTGCTCCTATGTGTGCAGACCAGTTGGATAGCATGCAAGTGTGTGCTGGAACCCGTAAGAGCAATGGGTGACAGCTGGTGTGCCAGGAGAGATGGCTCTGTGTGCCACTTAGGGCTGAGTGCAATACATGGGCCATCATGGTCCTAGGCCATATGGTCAAACTGAAAGTGGCTTGGATGGTATTCCTTAAACTCCATTTTATTAGGTCATGGTTTATTCATATTTTGAAAGTGGTGAATCTTATTTATGTGTTTGTTTCATCCTGCAATTTTTTTTTAAAAAAAACAGCTAAGTTAATACTAACATTTTGAACTAGATTGGACGTAATTGTTAGGGGTTTTGTGGCACATTATGAGGTTTCCTCTACCTGGCAAGGCAAAATGCAAAA
Organism: Rhabdophis nuchalis; assembly: GCA_039707465.1. NCBI lineage: Eukaryota > Metazoa > Chordata > Lepidosauria > Squamata > Natricidae > Rhabdophis > Rhabdophis nuchalis. The sequence continues at coordinate 231,763,694 of CM077643.1, forward strand.
ATTCTCCAAGGGGAGAAAAAAAAAAGCGCAGCTAAGTAGGTTTGTGGTAGAAAAGTTACGATGCCATTATGAAACAATTCCAGTTATTCCTGTTTCAGACATAGACTCTATTTATAGAAGAATCAAGATTCAAAATGTTTATACGTATATGTATGTCCTTCCATTTCAAGCAGAGCAGTAGGACTACACTTTTGAAAGGCAGTTTCTCCCCCTCCTCTCTTTCCCTCCTCCTCTCCCCCCTCTCTCCCTCCCTCCCCCTCTGTCGCTGTGCCTCCTCTCCCCTCCCCCCCTCTCACACACAAGCCTAGGATAGGGTGTGTGTGTGTGTGTGTGTGTGTGTGTGTGTGTGTGTGTGTGTGTATGGGGCTACACTATCCAGAAATTATTCTAAGCTGTGTCTGGTCTGGCAATATAAAAGCAATTATGAAATTAAACCTTACTCATATTTTTATAGGACAGAGGAAGAAAGGAAGCTACATATTTAAGCTTCCACCTTACATGTTAAAAAGTGATTTCTGCAGGAAAGTTTTTGCTGCACACTGAGGATCCCTCCTTAATTTTTCTAAATTGCAAGGACAACCTCCATAAATTGAAACAGTTTCCACTTCAAGAGAGCTTTTATCTTCTCCAGCCTTTTAGTTCTGTCATATTTTTATTGCTATATTTTGTTTATAGTAGTTCTGTGATGTTCTTTGATTTTGTGCTTGGTCTTTGGTACTTTATTGATCACTGAATTTATTTGATTTGTTTTAAATTGTGTTCTTAATTGTGTGATTTTATTTACATTGAGCACTAGTTGTAGGATGACTAACAAATCATAGAAATGTTTTAATCTTTATGGAACAAAACAAGTATTTATCAGATACTTTTTGTTTTTATGTTGCTCCTTTGCATGAATAACATTTGAGGAAGACTGTAGTAGGAATTGAGGTGACTTTTAAGACGAAAGTAATATAAAAGCTTAGTTTAATGGCGTGAGAGTAAAGAGTAGAAGAATTTTGGGTAAACTATACCTAAAGAGTTACCTTTCCCCCTTAAGAGTTTATTTCTGTCTGCATCTTGGTAGGTAGGAGTTCTTAGTTCCTCTTTTGTGGACTTGGAAGCTAAAAAGAGTGATGGAGAAGTACTTATATGGGATATTATTTGTTTGTTTGTTTGTTTGTTTATTTATTTATTTATTTATTTTTCACATTTATATACCGCCCTATCTCCCTTGCGGGACTCAGGCCGGTGCACAGGGAGTAATAGAATACTATAACACTAAATGCAGTAGAAATATATTAAAAATAAATTAAATTAGAAACCCGTGCTAAAAACATAAAAAACCCTTGCTAAGATCAAATTTAAAAACTATGCCAAATTTAAAAACTATGCCATATTACCCAGGAAATAAAAGAGTTGTAGTCCAGATTGAAAAGTCTAAGAAAATGTAAGAAAGCAGTGGCAAATCATGTCCAAATGATTGCCAAGAAAATCTCCATGGAATCACCAGCCAGTTAGAAGGTGGCAATACCTGTCTGACCTTGGAAAGTTTGGACTTCATTAGCACTTGGATGAGAGACTTCCCTGACACATTACTCCATAAGCTAACCTCAGAGGATTATATGTGTGTGTGTGTTTCTATATATACATGTGTTCATGAATACAATATAATAATCTTGGAAGAAGGCCATGGTAGACCATTTGATTGTTGGGATGTATCAAGTTGAAGTCAGATTGAAGGATACTGCATGATATAACTATACAGTAAGTAAGAGGCAGTGTAGTGGTTAAGGTGCCAGGCTAGAATCTGGGAGACAGTGTGTTCTAGTTCTGCTTAGGCACCAAGCCAGCTCTGTGAACTAGTCAACCTTTCTCAACCCTGGGAAGAAGACAAGGACAAGCCACTTCCAAACAATACTGCCAATAACACTTAACCAGGCAACTGCCAGGAATCAAGACTGACTTGAAGGCAGTTAGATGAAAACATTAGTAGCTGGTTATATGGAGTTTTAAAAACTGTGAACATGGAACCTATAAAATGTATTAAATTAATGTAATAACACTCCATGGAAGGTTTGCTGAACAGTATTACTAAATTTCTCAGTAGAGAAAGAAATGTTCTTACAAAGTAAATAGTTATATGCTGATATCTTTATAGCTAAGATACAATTATAAGAAATAATTTTATTCTACAAGTGACTTATTATTGAAATTAACATTTCAATGATACTCTATTTTATTTGATAATTGGAATTTTCATGGATACTGTGCACAAGATCCTTTTATTACAACACAGAGTTAAAAATGTCTATGTTGGCTTGTGGTCAAAAAAGTGTTCAAAATGTGGTTGTTCAAGATTGTGTCAAGTTTTATTTTATTGTTTTGTTTTGTTTTGTTTTGTTTTGTTTTATTATCCCATTTTATTTTCAGAGTAAAGAAGATCTACATGACTCCCTAATTTTATCTCCATATCACAGCCTTGTCTGATAAGTTGTTCTGAAAGAGAAGACTGGCTCAACTCTGCCGGTGACCTTTGTTAGACAAATAGGAATTTCAACCTTGATTTCAGGATTTTTATAGTTTTGTGTTCTTTTTAATGGTTGTGACCCCCACTGCATATAATTGTATTTGAAAGAATGGAAAAGATACATTCTAAGCAATGCCTACAGAGAGGCACCATGGCCTGGTCACTTAAGATTTAAGGGGTGAGTGTAGAAAGAGAATAATAATTCTAGCAGCCGAGGATTGAATGTGATAAGAACTCTTATTAAGAGGAAAAATAAACCTCCCATAAACTCTGCAGGGGAAAACAAGGGGGGGGAAAGATTTTGTGTTCATCCTACCGCATCCTACCTCATACATCCCTGCGGCCGATCCGCTCCCACAGAGAGGGACTTCTCCGGGTGCTGTCCACTAGGCAATGTCAGGGGAAGGGCCTTCTCTGTGGTGGGCCCAACCCTCTGGAACGACCTACCCCCCGACCTCAGAACAACCAGGGACCTCCGCACCTTCCGCCAGAAATTAAAAACACTCCTGTTCCATCAGGCCGGCTTGGCCTAAGTTATCTACCTAGCCTGCAGTCTGTAAAATAAATTGTTTTAATTGGGTTTGTATGGGATTATGTTTTAACTTCTAAATTTTAGCACAGGGATAATTATTTAATTTGATTTTAACTATTTATATTGTGATATTGTGTTTTTTAACTTCCTGTGCACCGCCCCGGGTCCCTTTGGGGAGAGGGTGCGGTTATATAAATCCAAATAAATCAAATCAAATCAAAATCATTTTGTAAATCAGGATGTATCCAGAAAAAAGAACTCCATTCTCAAATCCAGTTGCTACCATGGAAGCACGCAGATTCCAAACCTGGGTCTGAAACAGTACAAAATTTCACCTGTAAAAGTACTCCTAATTGGGAGTTTATTTATTTATTTGAACAATGTGCATAGCCACCTCTCTCACATAGTGATCCTAGGCAGTTCACAGCAAGGCACAATTTTTTAAAAAAAAATAGACTAGCCAAAATGGCGTAATGTGCAAAGGTTTTCTCAATAATTGCCAAACTGTTTATTCAGCGATGTGCTGTCTCCTTCATTGCTGCATATTTGTTAGATTAATACATTTTAAACATGTTTTTGTATTTCAGATTTGGTTTTGGACTGCATTCATAAATCCAGAACCATCAACTGCAATAGAAAGGGCAGTTTTGTGAATGGAACTGGTTTCCATCCACCAAGGGGAATTTGGAAGCATCCCCCTCCTCTCAAAACCTGCTCAGGTTTGGAGTGGATTTTCTTAAAGAGTTTGTAGAAGGAAGGATAATGTAGAGAGGTTGCATAATCTGAGTGGACATATGGCCACTTAATTTTGAATTCTATCTCATAGCTTCAGAATTCCATCCCCGATAGATTACCTCTTGGTTCCTTTTTTGTAAATAGGAAATTCACTAACACGGTTAACAGAAATAGTGTCTTCTTTAACCATTTATATTTGATTATTATAATTTGTGGGGGGACTAGAATTATAGTTGCAAACCCGAGGTGGTTTTCCAATTTTTTTTACTACCAGTTCAGGCGCGCTCCTGCGCATGTGCAGCAGTGTCCAGGTGGGTGGGCACAGCCTCCCGCCACCGGGAGGCTGCGCCCACCGGGCCGAACCGGCAGCAACTCACCTCTGTTGCAAATTCAGTACCCTGATTTTAGCTAGCAAGGAGGATGCTACCTAAATATGATAAGTTTCTAATAACTTCTCTAGGCAATGACAGAAAAAATATATTTTTCAGTTTAGGAAAGAGTTACCTCTATATTCTGGCATCATACGTAAAACAATTTATTTATTTATATAAATATATAAAGGTGATAGATGAAAACCAACTAAATCATATTAGAATTTTACTAGGATTTTGTTTTTACCCATGTACATGTTCCACTTCAATCTTTTTCTTGTAGAAATATTGAAATCAGTCTAAATGATACTTGATTTCCATCCAGGAGACCAATGAATATAGTCTACTATATTTTATGTAATATATTCATCCGTCTTTCAGAATACAGAATATAGAATTTACAACAGTTCACTCAGTGAACATTCAAAGTTACAAAGGCACTAAAAGAAGTGACATAATCATTTTTTCACACTTATGACCTTTGCTGCATCCCCATGGTCACATGATTTACATTTGGATGCTTGACAATTGACTCATGTTTATGACAGCTGCAATGTCCTGGGGTCATGTGATCACCTTTTGCAACCTTCTGCCAAGCATAGTCAATGGGGAAACCAGATTCACATAACAACCATGTCCCCAAACTAACAACTGCAGTGATTCACTTAACAAATGTGGGAAGAAAAGTTGTAAAATGGGGCAAAACTCACTTCATAAATTTCTTACTTAGCAACATAAATTTTGGGCTCAATTGTGATGGTAAGTTGACGACTCTACCTGTATATACTTGGTTTGGTAATGTTTTAAAGAAGAGTCTTTAAAAATGTTATAAATTGGCTAAATTCAGTGTAAGACTTTAGAATAAAAGTCTTTTTTTAGTGTATGACTTTAAAAATAAATACTGTTCTAAAAGCATTTGGAACTTTTCTTTTTTGAAATTCCCCCCAAACTCACAGTTTGAGTTTTTGTCCTGGAGATTATTTGCGTATTTCTCCTTGATGGTACTTCACAGAAAGCAGCTGATGGATCTTCCCAATATGGACAGAGTGTTTATGGATGGAACAAACTGTGATGTAGGCTTGGAGGCTGATTGGAAACTTAGTGTTAACAACTGGGGAAAAGCTTGACCGTTAACTGACCTAGGTCAAACAAACCCCCAACTGAAGGGTGCTGTTTTGACATGGATACCTGCTTGGCTAGGCACAACTGAGATAAAAGCGAGGATGAAAAAGCACCACAAAACAAAATAAGCACGATCAATGCCAAGTTTTTATTAAAAAGCAACAAATGGGAAGGCTAGTAACAGGATAGCACCGTGCACTACTTCTGTGTATCATTTATTCTCTATATTATTTGCCCAGATCTAATAGTAGCATTTATTTAAAAGCATCACTTGCTTTTTAGCTATTGATGCAGATGGTTTGTTAGAAAATTGTCTCTTGCTTAATAGTGTAATGTGATACTACTTTCAGTTTAGAAAAGCAGTGAATTAACAGTCTAAAAACTGCCTTGATTGAAGTGTTTGTTAAAATAAAAGATCTGGCATCCAGAAGTAGTGAGTCTACTGTTGATTACTCTCACAACTTGTTTTTCTTAGAGGTTTTTGCATGAACAAATGCGTTTTTTAAAAAACAAGCATATAATGGGCTGCTTGGTTTGTATCATAAGAGTGCATATGTTCTGGCAAGTAACTTTGACAGGAAGCTTATTATGCCTTTTCCAAACAATGACTCTTCTATCTTTATCTCCCCAATACATTGCTAGCCACAGAAAGTCTTAACCTCAACTTTCCAAATAAAAAAAATTATGTTCCCAACTACTAAATTTAGTTAATATCTACCAGTTATCTACCAGCAACAAAAGGTTATTTCAAAGGATTACATATAATTTGTGTTCTATGCTAACAACAGCATCTGAATGTTTTTCTACTCCAAGTTGGCTCATCCATACTCAGGTATTAATTAACTTGTAGGTCAACTACAAGTTTGGCTAATTCATAATTAGTATGATGTTTTTCTAAGTTCTATTCAAGAATATTTTCAAAATGTGTGTTTATTTGGAAATGATATAGCAATTTACTAATGTTACATAGCTTATTGGAGTAAAAATTAAGACCTGTATTATAAATTAGGGATAATAGATTTTAGATATAGGCAAGCTTTTCCTTCCTTCCTTCCTTCCTTCCTTCCTTCCTTCCTTCCTTCCTTCCTTCCTTCCTTCCTTCCTTCCTTCCTTCCTTCCTTCCTTCCCTCCCTCCCTCCCTCCCTCCCTCCCTCCCTCCCTCTCTGTATTTAACAAACAATTTATCTTACTGTAAATCATTCATGATCTATCAGGAGATACAGATCTGTCATGCTATCTCTTAGTATCAATCACTCACTCACTCAATCAATCAATCAATCAATCAATCAATCAATCAATCAACTAGTCTAATTGAACTGATAAGAAGTATGCAGATATCCATGAACCCTGAATAAGCATTTATTAAGGGAAACATAACTGATCACAAGGAAAACAGGGAAAGTCTTCTTCAAGGTGAGCTTGACTTCTAATGACTTCATAGATGTGTTCATGTAATTTTCTTGACAAGAGTACAGAAGTAATTTTCAGCCTTCTGGGATATTTTATTGTTACTTCAAGTTTTTCAACGCTAATATTTCCTGGTGGAATCCCATTCAATTGACCAGAGTTATTGGGAATTGGATGACATATACATCTAATATATGATGCTGATGATGATGATGATGATGATGATGATGATTAAGCATTAGCTTCTCAAGATCAGCTCTATGTGCTTTATTGGACAAAATTCAAAGTATGTCTTCAAATGTTAGATTTAAGACAAGGATTTGTGCCTCTCTTTAAAAACAAATCTTCAATAAATAAGTACTGTAGCAAACATCTAGAATTAATACTTAGAAAACTGTGAATAGGGTTCTGCTATCCCTTTCAAATAGCTGGGAATAAGCAGTAACATTAGAACTTTAGTGAGAATATGAATGTGAATCATAATTAGAAAAAATAGTGCAAAAGAGAAGGAATAAAATGCATAAGACATGAACCTCTCAGAAGAAACAATTATTAGATATTAAGCATTTACAATCTTGGCGCCACAATAATGGAACATTAAAAAATTCTACAGAACTTAATTATAGAGGAATGTATAGAGCTTTTCCAAAATTGGATTTAGTTCTTTAAGATAATTTATTTCTTTTAAACATATAAATATAATGATTTCCCGTAAAGGTAGGTTTCCAATAACAATTAATGAGAATTAAAATGAAATGCCAAAATGAAGTACCAGTGTTTACATATGGATAATTAAATAGAGGAATGTTTGAGTCCACTAATTTGTAAATTTAAAAATACAAATTTTCCAAACAGCTAATAAACAAGTATCTTATTACAGCCCAAGACCAGACCAAAAAAGTTAAAGAAACCAAATGCAATTTGAGAATATAGTAAAATCCCATTAATTAAATAATTTTGTTGTCAAATCTGAACATAGGGAAGCCATATCTCTTGAGTGCAGAATTAGCCATTGTATAGTTGATTTCAGGATGCTTATCTTTTAGGAGGCGAAAATTAAATACTATTGGTCTGAATGGCCAGACAGTCTCCAAATGGCCACACAAGGAACATTTCCTGAAGAAGAATGAGCATTCAGTCAAATGTAATTTTCAAAGGAGTACAATGCAGCCTTCTTTTACTAAAGTGAGACTTGATTAAGAAGCCTAAATACCATGTGAAGTCAATTTCCATAGTTTACAGACATGAAAACATATATAAATAAAAGCAATGTGCAATTATAGTCTAATTATATCCTTTTCTTTAACATTTACTACTCAAACACTATTATTATTATTATTTTCTTTTATTCATTAACCATGAAACTCAGTCAACTGACCATTTAAAAATGCATCACAAATATAATTGACTGGTGCTAATGGTTGATACGGGTTGCTGCCAGCATCCTAGGTATTGACCAAGTATCTTCTTAAAATGCATGATGTTCCGAGTAGCACAGTTTTTTGCAGTTCTGCTAGTATTATTGCAGGAAACGTGTTTTGCAAAATTCTTGGACATGTTCCAAGTGCCCCAATGACAATGGGTATCATTGTTACATGTTTCATCCATAATTGCGTAGTTTCGATGGCCAGGTCACGATATTTCAGGATTTTTTCCAGTCCTTTTTCTTAGATTCTGGCGTTTCCTGGTACAGTGATATCAATAAATTGCACACTTCCGTTTTTTATATCAACTGTGATATCTGGCATGTTGTGTTACAAATGACAATCAATAATAATAATAATCATCATCATCACACAGTCTGGGTTTTGTCTGGGAACCCAGATAATTGCACAGTCTGGATTCCGTCTGGGTTTGTCATTTTTGTCTACCAATCGAGTCCTTACCAAGGACCTGGGATAGGCAAATCTGGATGTTTGATGATGTTACAGATATCGTTGCAGGATGGAAGCCATTCCAAGTAAAGCCACCTTCTGAAATTGACTGATGGCAAATTTGTCAATGCCTGTGGTGTTCAAGTGGTGCTCCAGTTGTTTTGGGACTGCACCCAAGGCGCCTATTACTATTACTATTATTCAATATCCCAATTCTTTTTCACCTTTTGTCTTGCTGCTTTGTTCTGTTGCTTCCTCAGAAATATAACATGGGAGATTTGAGATCTGATCTAGCATTAACAGTCTTCTTAGAGCTGAGTATCCTTAACAAATCCTAAATATAAATATTGTTATAGGTTTCACTTGTAATATCAAAAGCAACTGCAAGCTGCTATAATATAGAAATTAAAACTGGTTACGTCTCTGCCTTAATATCAAGGAGCTTAAAGGATGATTTGGAGCCAGTCACTGGTAGTTAGCACGATCTACCTTTGTATACTTACATGCCTTCATGCATTTTGCTTGTTGGTGAGAACAAGATTTGGGTGGTTGCCAAAACTCTATTCTAGTATTAATCAAATATAAACTTGTGACAAGTCATTTAATTTTCATTCTATATTAGCTAATGCTTTTATAGGATGGACAATATTAAATATATGGGAGAGGATGAATATATTCCATTAAATTCAAAGGATTACTTTATCCACAGTCAACTAGTTCTCCCTGAATTTGTTCTGCTGGGGGCCATTACTGAGTGACACTGGACATGATCAAAATCAAATTCTTCTATGTAGATATCACTTTATTTTGGTAGCGCTTTAGCTTTTGCATGCTACAGCTTTATATCATTTATTGATCAGAATGTTCAGTTACATTGAAGTCTATTTCTAGCCTGTCTCTTTCCATTTCCAGATATACATGGTTGAAACCCTAGTGGTAGGAATGTATTCCTGTAAAATTATCTAAAAGGATTATTGGCTGAAAAGTTACACTTATATATTTCACACCTATAAATAGATTTCTTTGTTTTTCCAGAGTGGAATAATTGTATTTTATATTCTGACTCAAAATGGGAAAAAAAGCTTTTCTTCTTTCTCTTTTTTCATCCATCTCCTCTACTCCCTGATATTAAAAATAGGGATCTTGTTTCATATTTTGCTAATAATATTTAAATTTATGGCATGCTCATTTTGGAAGCTGTGAACATGTGCAAACCCCTAAGCACTTGTGGACTTTTGTGGCAGGTGTCCTTACTTTTGATTCTTGAGAATGTTTTCAAAGCATTTATGGTAAAAGTATAAGAAGTTAGGAAAATGAATCTTTGCAAAATTCTGTTACAGAAAAATTTGGGTTAAGACCTATTGGACAAAAAAAACCTATTATTCTTCACCTTCTGTGTTTCTTATTAACATTGTATGTGACAATTATAAGTTTTCTTCTGTTGGAGGAGGATAGGGTTTTGATAAAGATGAGGGCACAAAACAAATATTCACAGTTTTTTTTTAAATCTACTTTATGAGATATTAGAGCTGATGACAGAATACTGTACACCTCAGCAGGTGGCAGCACCTAGTCAACTCAGCTGACCTTCGAAGCTAAGCAGGGTCAGTCCAGGTTAGTACTTGGAAAGGGGCTTGGCTAGGTTGGAAGGTTGAAAAATATCCTGAAAGAGAGCAATGGCAAACAATGTCTCTAATAGTTGTAGAAGTTGTCTTAATAGTTGTAGAAGTTATTTGCAGCACAGCTTGTTCCAATGTTTTCCAGAAGCCATCGATTGTACAAAAAGAGTATGATCCTACCTTTTCTAGAAACTGGAATTCTGTAAAATGGAACTTTGTTCCTATGAATTTGAAAGCTGTGATATAATAATAATAATAATAATAATAATAATAATAATAATAATAATAATAATAGTCATCATCATCATCATCATCTTTATTGTCATTGTAATAAATTGTAATAAAATTGCAATGAAATTGGTTCGAGCGCTGTGCCAACATTTGCATCAGGTGGAATACAGACAGCAGTGACAGCCATAACAGGAATCTCTCCAGGCAAACAAAATGGCCGACAAATGACAGTTGAGAACCCCACGTCTGCAGAACAGTGTGTATAAGCAACCTCACTGTCAGTACACCAGTTATTATGTGTGTAAAATTCAAATCTGTTTGGCATTTTAGGAGTTGGTGGAAGAGGAGCACATCTCTTTTTCTTTTTTATTTCTTGTTGCAATGAACTTTGAGGAATCGCACTTGGCATTTTTTTCTTCTCTCTCAGCTTTCCCAACAGAAAAGGATGGAATTACTGGTAGGGGTGGTGCTCTCCGCTTCTTCATTTCAATTCTTGCAGTTGCCCCTTGTATGAGATAATGCCCAAGAGATAATGCCCAAGAGATAATGATGGTGCCACCGTTACAGAACATAAACTTCGTGAAGAATCTGCGATCATTGTTTCATCAAGGCTTTGTTTACGATACAACATGGATTTAAAAAATTCTCCACTACCCAGATCTAGGCTTCTTCTTGAGGATTTCTCTGCCTGAAACTTTTTTTTCTTACTTGTCCTAATAAATCCGAGTAATCCTTTTTTTTCTTTAACTGATATGTCACAACCAGTTGATATGTTTGTTTCTCTATAATTCACAGTAGGTTCAGAGCGAGTTTTTGATGGAAAAGTCTGCTGTGACACCAGGAGCTCAAAGCCGCTGCGCCTAATATATCTTATTATATATATATAATCTTGAGATGATATATATAGCAGTAACTTCTTAGTTTTATTATAGTTTTAATGTTATCTTTTAGAAATTATGTTACAATACATGGATTCACATACTCCTTGATCAAACTTGCATTGGTAATATTGCCAGAGGTCTATAGAATGGATACTACTTATGACACAGTAAAGGTGTGTTGCCCACTTGCTTAAGTAGTAAGGATGTAGTGTTCATTCTGAGTGAAGCAGTAAAATTACAAAGAACCCAAATCTGTTGACTTGGGATCATGATCTTCAGTTTTATATAGATCTCAGATAGACTGGGATTGCTTAAGAGAGAACCTCTCTAATTGACTACAGGCAAAAGCAGAGAAACAATTCCTCTAGGCGTCTAATTTTTTCTAAAGCAAATGTAGATAGGGCAGTGTTGCAATGGTGTATTGGCAACTGACATGGCACTTTGATATTTATTGTGTGCACATTTATGCACCCGCATTCATACACACACAAACGTAAGTAAAGAAAGATGGCCAACAATTAGTCAAAAATTCAATTGGCTCTTCTGCTCTGAAACAGAAGTGACCACAGCCACAACTTTCTCATATCAACAACTACAAATAGAAACAAATAACCTTTACATGATACTTTGACCTTAGCTTGTTGAAGGTGAAGCCTAATAAAAACAAATAAAAGTGAATGTAGAACAACCTTATTCTGTATCTGTATCCTGGGTGAACTGCAAAAGAGGACATATGTACAATTCCTGTTAGTGGATAGTGAAGGGAGGTAGAGTTCCTTGACCCCCTTACCTCCCCAAATGTCTGTTAGATTGGGAGAGGTGTACGGCTAAGTCATGCATGCTTGATGTTGAAGAAAAGCCTGTTTTGTGCTTAATACATTGGAGAAATTGTTCAAGATCTGTTCATCCATGTGAAAATATGACCTCTGTGTTACTGGCGAGGTCAGCAAGACCCATGGTGTTCTGCCGAATGAGGGCAGGTCACTGGAGTTAAAGCTGCCTGGGGGCAGATTTGACTTGCACACCTAATTCTGTAAGATTTAGAAAAACAAACAACATGCACAGTGGTGAATGTGTTAAAACTTGTTCTTCTCAGCCAGCATCCTTCTGCTTCCTAAAGTTCAGACATACTTTAAGCTTCCTAATCCGATTTGCTATTCAAATTGTTTTAATGTTGAGTATATTTTAATATATTCAGCTTCCTCATACCCTGTTTACATAATTTTATAGATGAGAGCCTGGAGACCAGCTATTTATATTCACATCGTCTATTTGTTTTTCTTATCTGCTGTTGGCTGGTGTTATTTTTTTAAATAGTATTGTTTATTATCATATTCTAATTTATTACCTGCTTAATAAGTGTTCTCTGCAACGAGTTCCCTCAACAAGATATTCGGACCACATCCAGATAATTAAGCTACATAGTATATTCTACTAAATGTGACTTAAAGTTGTACTTAAATGTTTCTGATATTGTATCTTCAAAATGGACATAAATAAATTTTGCAAAGACACAAGAGGATTTTGGAGATTGTGATTAGGTGGACACTTTTTAGTGTCCATTTTCTCTTTTGTTTTATACTCTCATTAAATAAATTGGTTTATTATTATTATTTGTAGTGAAAGGACATTCCTGATTTTAAACTGTACAATTTTGTTTCCACAATTACATTGTTTCCAAAGATTTAGGAGCTTCTGCTTGTTTTTTTTATGAGCTACTGATAGAGGTATACATTTGTAAACTAGGGAGAAAATGGGAACCGTGTACTTATCAGAAGATGTTTGTATTTTGTGCGGGAAGACCTATGAAATTTCCATTGGCTTTCTATAATTTTAAAATGCTAGAATTTAGATTTTAGGGGAAGTGTCATGTAGCTGCTTACTTTTTCTTCCCCAAATTATCTGTGTGTATTAGAAGTAATGAAATAAACTCTCACATTTCACTGATCTTTTCAATCTGCATGCTTGCTTCAAATAGGATTACTATAGCATGTAGGAAGACAACTCAAGCAAGATCATACTAGTTCATGACAAATATTCACTGTGATGCAATCTATGGCCACTTTACCCTAACTTATTCAGTTATAAATTAGTTGGCAAAGTGATTTATGGAGTTGAGTGATGTTGTGTGCTTGCAGTGAAATTATTTGATTCACTTCTCCTTGAGTACTTATTTTTAAACAATGAGCATTCATTTACCAATACAAAGCACTTAATACATATTATCCACTTACACATTAATCCTCTGCAATTAGCATTTGTGAGGAAGGCAATGTCCCATAGCTTATTTAGGAACAAGGTCTGAAGGTCTGAATTATACTAAGCAGCTTGTAGGTCAGATTCCCCTCTCCCCCAATAAGTAGGCAATAGTTTGGAGGTATCAAGTCCTTATACAACATTAATAACATGAAAAAGTAAGGATACTTGTAGCTGTGTGTAGACTAGTTGCTACTGCCCAATTTTGAAGACATAACATTTTACATTTTTAAAAAGCTTAGCCAGATAAATCCTCCCAATGGAAAGCATTGATTAAAGCTATACATGATCACTATTTTATTTATAAATCTCTCCCTTCTTTTTGGTCCATATTGAAGTAATTAACCCATCATCATATGTATGTGCAGACTAGCACATGATAACAGATACCACAGTCACAGATAAGTATTTTTTTTCCTACAAGAGAACTATAAACAGCAATAAGTAGATAATATTCTGATTATAACATTCCAAAGTTGTTCCAACTAATGAAGTTTATCAAGATATTTTAAAGAGCCCTCTTTTTCTATATACAAATCTACTTGGTCATTCATTCAACAACAAAGACTCTGTTGATGGTTTCTCCATAGTTTGAAATACAGTGGATATGGCTGAGAAGACAGCATGTCGTGAAAAGTACTTGCCAGATATAGGCCTTATCACTCTAGTAGGATAAGCCTCGTTTATAGTATGCAATCAGGACCTTAACAGAAAGCCTTTGTGCTTTTTCAGTTTGGTTCATGTAATTATTTTACTGTTCTTTTGATTCTTTTAGAATAGACCACATATTTTTCATTAGAAGGGTAGGTTATCAGTATTGTGAAAGAAATGAATTAATTAACCTGGAATATTATAGTATCTCATTATTTTAACTAGATATGGGTTGCATTAAAATCTAATGAATTTCATTATCATGGATCCTAATGTTTTAAGTTGTGCTCTTGCACTATCTAACTTTTCCACATATGGATAATCAAGAGGTTGTTAGATAAACAGACCTCAAGTCGTGGGATCCAATTTGCTTGTTTTCTGTAACCTCAAGCCCTACCAACCAAAGCTTGATGCAAAAGATACTGTCTTAAATTTAAATAACACTAAAACCATGTTTTTCTTGCAAGCATCAAATAATGTTTTCTGCACAAAATTATTTGTAATTACTAGAAGGTTTTTTTTTTTACTGTATTGTTTAGGATAGGGTTGAAGGAATCATCCTTTACTTAAGTTCTTGTTAAAAAATGGGAATTAGAAATCTTTAATAATCTTCAATAAATCAATTTGAGAACTCCCAGTACACCAACTATATCTTTAACCCAATCACCCCATACATTCTATCATTTAAAACATTGATTAGGTCAAGATCTCTGTTTATGCAAAAGTTAAATTGATAGCATTGTTACAAAATCCTTAGGCGAGATGATGCAACCTAATGAATTGCAATATTTTTCTGTGGCTGTATGGATGTGAATTAATTAGGAAAAGATGGAAGGGGCTGTGTCTAAGTTATTTTTACTTTGGTTGGTTAAGCTTACATGCTCTGCTTTGTATTAAGCTGTACTAGGTATTTACAGGTCTTGCATAATTAAGGCTTCTGTTGTCTATTCTGTATTAAGGGACTCTTGCTATAGACAGTTGTACATGATTTGAATAGAAAAAATACTGCTACCTAGAGCAAACATAACACAAGTCTTGGTTTGGTAGTTGTGTGAAGTCACCCAAATGTTGTCAGCGTTATGCTTGGAAGAAGGAAAACTATATGGGTTTCATAATAATTTTCTCTACTAATATTGAGAATATATCACTTGTAGAATAAAGAAGAGTACGGCGGTAACCTCCTTCTATTTTTCTTTCTTTCTTTGGTCTTCATAATTGTAAATCATTGATGGGTTTCTAGGGACCATATATTCAAATGAGCAAAATAAACTGAGTAACCTGAGAGATACACACTCTGAGAATTCTCTTTGAATGAGATTCTATTCTATCCCTCAAGCAAAACTGTAGTATGAATAAAGTGACTGGGTATCTTCTGGCTGATAAACAGCAAATCTTGCCACCTTCCCTGCTGCAAATGTAGGTAATCTCTACCTCCAGACCTAAGAATGATAAGAAGGAATGTGTCCAGTACTCATGAATTGTCAAGTGTCACTGAATCAGTACAAATTTTAGGCAAATTCTTTGCTTTTTGCTCTTTATTTTTAAAAAAAAAACACTAAATAAACCAAAGCCTTGCTTTTAGTTGCCTTTTTCAAAAGTTTATAAGTAGTAGACCCATGATCTGTTGCATCATCTTTTCAGAGATATTTCCTTACCTAAACTGAGAAGCAGGATGACCATGAGCAGGCAAAGAGTTGGTGGGAGTAGCTTCTGATTTCCTGCAAGTTTCCCCATTGACTTAGCTTGGGGGAAGCTGGAAGCGAGCCTTGGAAATCATGATCAGGTATCAGTGGCCAACTGTGGTGACTCTGTGGTGGCCACAATTTGTGATTACAGCTGGTGGTGAAATCCTTGAAATCTGGTCGTAATGGATCCTGGATATTTTTTTTTACATATTTTTAGTGTTAGTATATTTGAAGTACCTTGATTCAAATAGTTTTGTGCTCTAATGCACCAATTTTTGTACTATAAAGCTAATTGAAGGTTACAAATAAATAAACAGACAGAGTTTTATTAGTATATAGATGTTCTAATTAAATCTTAATTATAGAATAGTTATAGGTTATTTCTGTCTTACTAAACACTTTTTACACATAAACATTCCTTAGAAGAACTATATGTCTATGTAGATTCTCAGTCATCCAGGTCATGGTTGTACCAGAGGTGTTTTTTCAAGAGACAACTGGACTTTCTAGGTTTTTTTGAAGATGTTTTGCTTCTCATCCCAGAAGCTTCTTCAGCTCTGACTGGATGATGGGGAATGGAAGGATTTATATTCCTTAGAAGAGCTATGTTACATGGTTTGTAATGGTTAAGGGTCTTGCCATTAATTCCAGCTTTGTTTATTTATTAGTTTATCAAACCTAATTGAAATATTGGGATATATAGGTGAATTTTTTTCTGTTTTCTTTAAGAGATCATACTTGTTGTTTTAAAAAAGGCGCAACCCTAATATTTTTCCAGATGTCAACTCTTTGTGAAAGTATCACATAGAAATGTGTAATACATTCAAATTATGGGGTCAGTGAATTGGTTTATACCTGTGCTTTCCAGAAAATAAGACCCTATCTTAAATTTTTTGCCACCAAAAAAGGCACCAGGTCTTATTTTTCAGGGTTGTTGTTGTCCACTGACTCATCTCATTTGTGTGCATTGCCCTCCAGCACCCTTTTGGCTGTCAGAGGCCTTCAGGAGCTTCTTCTGCAGCCGGCAAGGCTTTCCTGAAGGCCTGATCTGGAGCAGAGGCCTTCAGGAAAACCTTGCTGTTTGTGGAAGAAATGGGCTGCCAAGGCAGGTGTCACAGTGTGCTAGGCCTGGCAGCAACTGTCTGAAGGTAAGTAGTAGGGCAGTTCCACACACACACACACCCCATCTCCACCTTAGCTTAATTTTTACCCATGCACCCTTGAATTGAGGACTGCATTCTTTTCAAGGCATGTTTAATTTTAAACAAAAACATTACTTACTTTTGTTCCAGTGGAGGTTTTGAGTTTATTATTACTCAGTTGTGTTTTTTGATGAACGTAATGGTGTTGCATAATGAAAAGCCTGTCTTGTTCCTACATGATATTGTTGAAAACGTGGGTCTGTTCCAAGAGCCAAGCTTTATGTTTAAACCAATGTTGGGTTTTAACTTATGTATTGCTCTTTTAAATTAGTCCATTCAGCATGTGTTGTGTGTAGGTTGCCATAAAAGTAGATAGCAACAGTTCCCTCCCCCCAATGCCAGATTAAAACATTGTGTCAGACTTTTATCATGCACTGTAAATGTGCATTTAAGTATCTTTTGGTAAAAGAAATAGCTTGTTAGCATCATATTATATTGATTATTACAAATATTTTATTACTTTTGAAATCATTTTATGACTTCCAAATCTGTACTAGCTTGTTGCTCTTACTTAAAGTGTGTTAAAGCTGTGTTAAACTTTTCACATTCATTTTAAAATATTCTGATTAGCTGTAAATGTGCAGAATTTATGAAAAGTGACAAAAATCTACAATATATTTTTATTTAAGGCTGATTTATTGAGAAGCATTAGGTAATACAGTTTAGTGTTTAGAGAAAGAGCAGTAATATGTGGTTTGCAGATGTCATGGAACTTCTATTCCTGTCACTGCAAACAACAGTGATTAGTGATTATGGCAACCGTAGTCCAATTTCCCATCTTTGTTAAGGTACTGATTATAGTTGTTTCACTTTTCACTCACTCATTTTAAAAACATAAATTAGAAATTAAGGATTTCTAATTTTGCATTATCAACTAAGTGAGTTTGACATATACTACACTGGAAAAAGTGCATTTATTATTTTGGTTATTATCAGCTTGTGCTTTTAGTTTGTCCAATCAGGAGCTCTCCAGATTTCAGTTTCCATCATTCCCATCAGCAGTAGTAGTACAGCCACAAATCTGAATAATGTTAAGTAGGATACATATGGTATTTTTTGTTGCAGTCTTTTTCACAATTCTCTGTTCTCTTTCTAGTAGTTAAATCTATGTTATGATAGACCAGGGGTGTCAAACTCAAGGCCTGGGGCCTGCATCTGGCCCATGGGGTGCTTAAATCTGGCCCATGGGCCTGCCCTGGAAACAGTGAAGGACCAGTCCACAGTGCCTCTGCCAGCAAAAATGGAGCTCAGGACAGCTTCATGCAGCTCCATTTTCACTGGCAGAGAGCTGCAGGAGGCTGTTGTTGCCAAAAAAATGGAGCCCGGGAGGGCCATCATGGCCAAAATCAGAGCCTTGATGAGTGACACCAAGCTAGTGATGCCCCCTGGTCCCCTGAGGTCAAACACAACCCTGATGCGGCCATCAATGAAATTGAGTTTGAAACCCCTGTGACAGACTATAGGAGTCTATCAAAATGCATTCCACAGTGCAAAAGAAATGATCTCCTAAGCATACATTTTCCAGTTTCTATTAATTCTTTTCTTTTACAACACTTTATTACATTAATACAAATACCTGATTATCTATAACTCATGTGTGGTCTCAATATAGACCAGATCCTTCCCAACACATCTTCTGTAGGTTACTATTTGAAGTGTTGAGTTGATTTAAAACCTTTTCAGACATTAAGCCAAAATTAGTCATTTGATCCATGCAAAGGCTACAGCAGTGCCACCAATCTTTTGGGCACCAGAGGCCGGTTCCATGGAGAGAGGTTTTTCTGGGGACTGGAGGAGGTGTGGTTTTGTGTGCTGCCTACGTCCCACAAATGGTGCTTGGCTTGTTTCTGCCGCCCAATTTCTGGCATGCCATGGACTTGTGCTGGTCCATAGACTGGGGATTAGGAACCCCTGGGCTACAGAACCAACCATATGTGATGGGCATGGTCCCTTCATCTAAACCTTTAAGAGGACATGTGTATTGTTCAGTTATACTTGCATTTGTTGATCTTACTGTTTGACATTGAAAAGCTAGAGATGAGTTTAAACATTATCTTTGAGCTCAACAATTGAATAATGTCTGGCCATTTCCTTTAGTTGATACGTAGAAGATGAACACTTTGCATCTTCGGGCTCCGTCACATCAATTTAAAAAGTTTACATGTAGTGTCCATGACAGAAGTATAAAAATAGTTGCCATTGAGATTACTACTGAGATTTATTCCAGTGTCCCAGAATACACTATAGCCATAGAATTTCTCAGTGTGTGTTTGTGTGTGTCCTTTTCTAAGTATTATATGGGTCTGACTCTATTTTCTGAGCTCAGTAAGGTTCCTTATGTAGTGCTCATGCACTGCTGAAACTTTTTCCTTTAAAGGTACAAAATAGACTATTGCCACTTCAAATCTCAGTCATATATTTACACATACTGTAGCATATTCTTAATGTGCATGTGTGTCACAGTAACTGCAACTTGTCTACACGAATGAATATTCATAGATCAAGCACCATGTGGAAATCTTTACATGCTCAAGCATGAAGCTCTTCATTGAAGTTGGTTCAAATATCCAGTTATCTTTCTAAAACAGCTTAGTGTTCACTTTCTGATGCTTTAATTCTAACTACATTTAATTGGCAGTAAAACTTCTATTGAACTCATATGGATTTGTTTCTGTGAATATTTTAATCCAGACATGAAATATGTATCTGCAGTTTTGGAAATGAAAGCCCAGAAATTTTGTTCAATGATAAATCTGAATAATTAGGTTTTTTTTAAAAATGAATTTAGTTTGATCATATGATCCTTAGTTTATTGTGAATGAAACAAAAGTCTAAATGTTTAAAATTGATAAAAGTTGCCAAGATAAAATTTTGTTTAATGTGCAAAAGAAAGAGATGTTTGAAGATGGGTTTAGGGGCATATAATTTAAAGATTCACATGTTAACTCATGTGTTTGATTGACAAGTGTAGAAATCCATATTCCAAATTAGTTCCAAATATGAAAGCTCTGAAATAAAACTACATTTTTAGAAGAGACAATATACTCTATTAAATTACTTATTGAAGAAAAAGGATATTGAGGAAAGATAATATATATTTAAAATCTTCATTTAATGTGCAATAAAATAAAATACAAAAATACATTATCTTAAAGGTTCATACACTGAGGTAGGATGTATAGTTTTTACTATTTAACTGCAACTGAGCACAACATGACATCTGAACCCAACAGGCTATGGTCAGACAAGATACTTTTATTGTATTAGCTTCTTGAGAACAAAAATGTGCTTCTGAAATGTCTTTTTTTAAATGACTAAAATGACTTCTATTGTGAAACAGAGAGAGAAGCTGAGTTAGAGGGAGAAAGGGGGAAGAAACTTAACCAGAAGGTGCTTAATTTGTCAGACCTCAATGATAATGGTGTATTAGGAGCAAAGGCACATTTTAAAGCTTTCTGTTATTCCAGTGATGTTTGGTACATTTCTTCACATGCACTTCCTGAAAAAAAAAATTAAAGTAGTGGAGATAGATTCTTATCTAAATGGATTGTTACAAGTTGGAGCTTGGAATGCAGGCTTATGCACTATCTGTTCCTTAGCACAGTAAATTCCAGTGCTTTGTCCAATTTTTTTTCTAAATAGCTTTAATTTATCACACATAATCCACTTGAAGGAGACATTTTAAATGTTCTAAATGGGCAGTTGGTGAGCCAGGCTTATTGGAGTTTAGCATTCTAAAAAAACGAATGAGAGAAATGTGAGTTAGTACGTGTTTTTTTTAAATAGCAGATTGGCATGATGTGGTGAGAGTTGGATGATGTTTGTGGTTTGGAACAATCACTGGGAAAGAAAGGTTTTAAGGAGCTATCTGTATGGTGTGCATTTTTCTTTGCTGACCTTCACCTTTTGCCTTCACTTATTCTTTTTAAGAAATACACATTAGGGAATAAAGCTACTCTTGGAATATTATTTTTCTGTTCAAATATTGGTAGCAGTATTCCAAAAATTTATCCTGTATTGAATCCAATCATTATCATTACACTGAATGGAGAAGGGTTTTCAATTTTATTTGAAGGAAAACAAGTACAATAAACGAATTCTCATTAGTAAGGGGTGGAGTGCTTTAATTCTTTAATTACTCAGTGGGTGATGTGAATATCCTACCTTCGTGTCCATAGTAATTTCTCCAGAAGTTACTATGTTCAGGAAAGAAAACTTGGGGGAATTCCTTTGTGGGGATTTTTAGATCAGGAAGTATAGATAACTAGGGAGGGCCACAGAGTGGTGAAGGAATGTGTAACAGAACACACACACACACACACACACACACACACACACAGAGAAATTTTCTATTATCTTGCAGGAAAAAATGTCAAAAATAGAATATGAAAAAACAGAAACCTCTTTCTCAGGAGGAAAGAAACTTTGGGGAAATTGGCAAATGATTTCAGCACAATATGAATTCTAACTTTCTCATAACAATTCATCTAGAGTCAGGTGTAATATATATTCTCCCTCCCTCCCTCCCTCCCTCCCTCCCTCCCTCCCTCCCTCCCTCCCTCCCTCCCTCCCTCCCTCCCTCTCTCTCTCTCTCTCTCTCTCTCTCTCTCTCTCTATATATATATATATATATATATATATATATATATATATATATATATATATATATATATATATATATATATATATATATATAAAGTTATGTATATACACATCTACACACAATCTGTATAATGTGATATAATGCAAATGCAACACACAGACACACACATTACGCCACAGGACAATACTGCATTATTATTTTACTTCCTTTTCTCTTTGAGAAAATACCATTGCAGGATTCTTTATACGTAGGATCTTTTACTTAATTGTTAATCTGATGTCTGTTCTTCATATCTTTATGGTAATATCAGAAATGATTACAGACCAGTGGAGGTACCTAGAAGTTTTATACAGGAGTGAAATGCTACCGGTTCAGACCAGTTCGCCTGAACCGGTAGTAAAAATGTTACCTGTTCGCCCGAACTAATTTAAATCATGTGGCACATCAGATTCTCCCCCCCCCCCCTCACTCTTCGCTTAGTTTTGGAGGTTCATTCTGTGCATGCACGGAAGATTCTGCACTTCATATGATATAAAGAAATTATATCCTACCATTTGATTTTTACCCATTCGTTATATCACAGTTATAAAAAAATTGAGAATTTGCAATTTTGTTATTATTATTGAATTGTGTGAAATGGAGATAAACTCTTAAACTGGGAATTTGGGCCAGCAGGGGTCTCTTTAAATTGTCAGTGTTTTCCTTAATCAAAATTTTGAGCCTAATCACTTATGATGTCTGTTCTAAAGAATAATAATGTTACAAAGGATGCTAACATTTGTGCAAAATGTGGATTTTCTTAAAACCAAATATGCAAAACACGTAGTAGTTAACATTTCAATTTTACTCATGGGAATTATGAAAAACCAAGATTCTTTGTGTCCACAGTTTCAGGGCATATAGAAAACTCTCGAAAGATTTGGTGATGCTTTTGCTGTTTTGTCAACTTATTATTGTAGCTGGTAATTATTTGTGAAATCTTAGGTTTGAAGGGATCTCAGAGGTCTTTGTTACTTTCAGACAATTTTTTCTCACTTATCAAGGTGTTTTGAAGCACTATTTCTCTCTTCTAGAGTCTTAACAATCGCATAAATAAATGTTTAAGTTTATCAATATATATGCTAATTTTGAGTCCCTCTCTCCTTCCTTACCTATGAACCTGTTATTTATAATAACTTTGGTTCCTTTGAAATTAATAGACTTTAAGCATTCTGTCAACATTGGAGAACACTGGGCTCAAGATAAAGCTCTGAGGTAACTCCTTCCATGTAAAGATGATCCATTAAGGACCATATGTTGAGTATATTTCTTCAGAACTGAATTCATCTCTTTATAATAGGACTCCCTTGTCCCAAACTGCTCCATTTCATCAGGAAGGAGTTTGTGATCAGCTATACCAAATGCTTAACTCAAGTTTACATATACTATATCCACAGCATTCCCTTGTTTACTAATCACTTATCAAAAAAAATGTAGTAAGATTTGTCTAGCACAATTTTTTTAAAATAAACTTATGCAAGCTTCTATTAGTAACTTCTCAGTTATTACACTCAGTGGTTCTGTGATCACACCCACTTGTCCCTTTAGTACCCTCAAATGTAACCTGTCTGATTCTAGTGACTTGAATTCATGCAAAACAAGTAGGCATTTTCTTTTCACTTCTTTGACTATTTGAACCAGCATCTTTTCCCCTGCTCCCATATGGTATAGCTCCTGACATTTTTTTTTCTTTTGTCAAAAGCAGATGCAAAATAAGAATTTGGTATTTGAGCCTTCTTCCTGTTTCCCTGCCCAACTTGCCATTTTCTCCAACCAATGGATGGTTTCCTTGACTTTTGTTCCTCACATACCCCAAAAACCTTTTTTGGGGGGGTATGTAAAGAACAAGAGAAAAGTCAAAGAACTTTTTTTTGTTATTTTTGGCATTCATTGCGAGCCTTAGCTCATTCAATGTAATGTTGCTGAAGAATGGAATTCTAGGATTTTTCCCTATACATTCTCTGTGTGTAACTTTCTTGGGAGGGAGGGGAAGTAAAAAGGGACAATCAAGAGAACCAAAGGGGAACTTTTAGGAAGAGAAAGGGTAGAGATTTGACCTGAATGAGAGGAACCCCTGCTGACATGGCCAGTCTGAGTCACTGAATGGCCTGAATACAATAAATGCTTCTTTATCCTGTCTTGAAAGAAACAAGATAGCACAGCCTAAATGCTGGGGTATGCTTAAATAGGCAACTCTGAGTTGTTTGAGGTAAGTGCGTTTGAAATCTGAGCCTCAGGACAATCTGTGAGTTGTCACAGGTCATCTGCCCTGCTCTGTGGGTTAGGCCCCAAATTTGTGAAGAATTGTATGTGGGCAGATTGTTGTACAAATATCTTTGTTCGTTGTCCCCTTTCACAAAACCACAACCTGCAAAGTAGTTTAAAAATAATACTTAAATATTATTTGAAAGATCAAAAGGCCACACTAAAAGGGTTTAAAGTTTAACATGTGTTGCATTATTTCGAGATCTGAAAAACTGCACTGTAGAGCCGTAGCTGTCATTTTAGTTGTTGTAAGATTCGTGATGTATGTGTTTTATATTGTTTTGTTTTGCTTAAATAGTGTCTTCTACTTGCTATGCTAAGTTCTTATGCTTCTAGCAATTTCACAGGCAATGAGTCTGCTTCAGTGATCTCAAATCCTTTTAGACTAATTTGTGAAAAAGGAGAAAAAGAACTAGCTCTTTTTGTCATCCACTCATTGTTCAAAAGCAGGGGTCCAGGTATTTTGCAAGCAAAGTTTATTTACAAGCAAGGCTTATCAAGGTACTTTTTAATGGCTAAATTACTCATTAACTCATTAGTGTTGAAAGAAGAAAGGAAATGGATTTCCCTTCCCCTTCCCAAAATATGCCCCTCCAAGAGTTGATGAGTTGTGCAGGCCAACTCATCAATGGCCATGAGAAAGATGCCAGTGACACCCAGACTTTTGCATATATGTGCAACACAAATTCAAGCAATGCCCTTTTATAGCCAAGGGGCATTTTTAAAAGCCTCTGGCCCCTCAGTCACTGGACTACTAGTTAATTGCCACATGGACATTGTGGCACATGGACAGATAATATGACATTTTCAGTTTCTCTTACTAGCAAACGCCACAGCGTTGCTTGCACTAGTTGCTAAGAAGCTGTCAGAAACCATTAGGAGTTGGCTGAAGTTGCCCTATGGCATTTCCTCATGGCATCAGCAAAACGAGTATAAATCACCCAGTGGAATCTACTGCTATACTAATGAGGCTGTAAGCTTGTTTATGGACTAGCATCATTTTTATGATTATTTCCACCTTTTCAGCTTGCCTTCATTGGCAGTGGGAGAAGTCAACTTCAAGCATGAAGTCACTGCTGACATTTCACAAACGTGGTTCATAGTTGCTACCATGTGGTTAGTTAGTTAGTCAGTCTTCGAGTCTTTTTTTTTTGCTTTGTTTTTAAAAAAGTAGGGTAGAGAAAGCAGAAGAGGAAAAGTATTCTCAAGGGACTTTACAGAGGTGACAGTATTGAATTGCAGAGTGAATGGACATGCTGTTTAGACTTTTAGCTGAGATTTTTCCTTTACAAAGAATCAAGTTTCTGAATCCTTCCCCCCTCCTCTAAAAACAATTGCATTAAAATCTATAGAAGTAATTTCTTCTAAAGGACCTTGTTTCATTAATTTGCTTTTTTCTCCCTCTTATCCTTCTTTTATCTTCTGTTGGACTGGGCTGGAGTTTATTGTTTTAAGCTTCTCTGAGCGTGCACAAGTATTTTACATGGGATTGAAAGCATTTGCTTCCAATGAAAACCTTGTCTTAGATTACAGCCCAGCAGTGTAATTTCCCTCCCAGATGGGAGTAAAGTAGCTGTATTTGCCTAAAAACAGTAGGAAGAACAAACTGTGCATTAAGCCAAGGCTGTTTTTGGCTTGAGCTAATGATGTAACAGAAATCTTTTATTTGGGATAGGTCACTGCCTGGGACTGACGGGAGGTGATCTGCGTCTTGCTTGAAAGGTTTTTTCCATTGTAACTCCATAAGCCTCCCCTTTCAAAAAGGGGTGGCAATGGTGGTTTCTTTTCCTAATGTTTCTGCTTTCATACAGCAGAAATAAACAGGAAAGGTTCTGGGGGAGTGTTCTTCATGGAATGCAGAAAGCCTCCCCCCCCCTCCTAATGGAGTCTATAATTCAGGTGCCCCGAAGGCATGCTTTCAGGAATTCTTTGGCCTGAGGTAATGCTAAGCTAAGGCTGCTTTGAGGCCTTGATTATCTATTGATGCACAAAGCTGGAAAAAAAATCTCCATTGAATTATAGTAGATATTTCCATAAATTATCAATGAATTCTCTTCTATCCAGGCACAAGGCATGGCTTGCTAAAATAATTTGAAGCCAGGGTGGGGGTGGGTGGATGGGTGGTTAGGGAGCTGAAAGTATATTTAAAAAAAGAATAAGCAATAGGATGTCATCACATTAGAAGCCCTTTTACTTTTAACCATTGACCGCCTGATATGTTTCTCCTTTCCATGCCTCTCTTTAATTGCCCATCAGGCTATAGAGAATGTGGATTAGTACAGGGAAATTTTAAATGCCGTTGTTTGCTTATGTTTATTTTATGAATCATTACTTTATATGGGGAATTGCTTTCTCCGAATAAAACCTTTCAAAGACTTTTATCAGCCTAAGACATTTAAAATATTACTATGAGGGTTCCTCTTTAGAAATATGAATGCCTCAGTTGAACTTTCATGAAGCAAAGAGCTTTCTATGAAGGTAGTCACACTCATTTTTTTAAAGAATGAATTGTTACAAGATTGCATCGTTATTTTGAAGAATTAAAATGCCTTTGAAATAAAGGCTTTCTAAGTGTTTTTTTTTTAATACTAGTTCCCTAAATCAGATCAAAACATGAATGCTTATAAAGATTGTGACAGTGGGAGCTCCAATTTGACATCTTGTCTATATGAAAAAGATGAAATTGAAATATAAGTAATTATTCTAAGCTATCCTGAAAAATGCTTTTCAGGTTTTAACTGCTGGCATTCCTGCTGTGTTTCTTGCGGTATGAAAAATAAGCTAAAATTACAGCATAAATAACTGGTTTCTATAAATTTGAGTTTGAACTTTGCTAATAAAATTCAGAAAGGCAGGGTCTTGAAGGATATACAGTGATTGTAGATGGTGTAAGAGTTGAATGAATCATTCTATTTCTGGGCTACCCTGGGTTTGCATGTGCCCATTCATAATTTAGTTTGACTCTATTTTTGTTTTTATATGGAAATTTGAAAAAAGACATAACAAAAGTTTTACTTAAAATTCATGTGGCTATTTTTTAACTCCTCAAATAAATATTTATATATGGTTTTATCTTAAGTACACCTTTCTAAAGATTTCCCCCCCCCCTAAAAGATACATGCATTTTAATACAATTTGAACCTGTTTTATGAGAAGAGGAGAATGCATAACAACATTTGAACAAATGGAAAAATCCAAACAATAATTATATTCTAATCTTAATGTGAGAGAATGATATTATGTAACCCTCATCAGAAAGTAAAAACATTGAATTTGTAATGGTGATTCACCTTATTTAAATCTCCCAGACGTGATCCCAAATAATATCTTCCATATTTACAAATAGCTTTAGTTGTAAGTGCTTGGCATTGTTTAAAAAGTCTATAAAAATTCAGTCTGGTTGGATATATGGTGTGTAGCTCAGTGAGAGAGCACATTATTGGCATTCAGAAAACCTCAGCTTTAATGGTTAGCATCTTAAATTGGGACTTGAAGGAGCACCCTTGGAGTTGCAACCAGAAAATAGATGATATTGTGCTGCGGTTGTGATTTAGAATTCACAAGAGAAAAACATCATGATAGGTTTAACATTATTTCATGAAATACAGTGTGAATTTTCATTAGGTTTGTGATTGTTCATGTGTGTGTTTAGTGCATATGTTGGGTGTTTATGTACCTACCCAAATTAGTTTTAATCATAGAATCTCAAAATAGCTAAAGTGATTCACTATATTTACAGGTGACGGCTTGGACAACAGTGTAGCGTCTCCCAGCACAGGTGATGACGATGATCCAGATAAGGACAAAAAGCGACATAAAAAGCGCGGCATCTTTCCCAAAGTAGCCACAAATATCATGAGGGCATGGCTGTTCCAGCATCTAACAGTAAGTGAAGTCCACATCATGTATAAAATGGCACCTGGGTAGAAGACGTTGTAATAGAAAATGCATATAACACATAATCAAAGACTAGTCTTTCAGATATTATTATCTTATGAAAGTATTCTGCTTTGTTTCTTATTTTGCATCCAGTGCATTCTTTTGTTATTTTTTCCCCTTCAGACTCTTGTTTAAGACAAAAACAACAATCTGGCTAACGTTGATTTATGCTGTTCAGTGTCTAGTAAATCTAAACAAAGAGACTCAATATTTGTTTTCTTTCTGGACATCTAAATAATTTAAATGAAGATTTCTTTTCTGTTGCACCTTTTTGTTTTTTGCATTTAGTCAGTGTGAGAAGGGGCATCCACTGGCTAGCTTGCAAGATCTGGGTATTTGTCTGCCAGTCCTCAATCTCTGCAGGTTAGCAGAATCAGGTATGGGCCTTGTATCTGGGCCCCCTAGATTTTGAAAATGATTTAGATAAAGACCACACATGCACAGCATCTCTCTTCTATTTGTTTAGTCATCTTGACATGATTCTGAATTAAAAAAAGAATTACTTAAAGCAAGACAGCTTTTTCCTCCATTTTCAAAATGTGTCATATTCTATTTAAAACTCTGTGTATCTCAGAGGGTCTCCATCAAAGCCTGGGTGTCTTTCTAAACCAAGCTTTCTGAATATTGCTTTCCTATACATTTGAATGGGAAATGGGGCAGGTCTTTGCCTGTAGGTTGGGAGAGAGGCAAGGTCAAACACCCATCATTTAGCTCCTCTCCACTCCTTGAATAAAGATGTCCTTCTGAAGTTGCAGAAGCCATGTGGCATGGGATATGTGTGTATGGGGAGCAATTTTATCTTGTCAGATGTATAAGCATCTGATGTGAGACCCTTTGGTTAAGGAAATTCTCTCTTGTCACTGAAGCATTTGGTCATAATTCAGCCAGCCTGGTGACATTCTCATGGTCCAGGTATTTGTGTATTTAGCAGATTTTTTTTGTCTTCCTTGTACTTCAGCTGGTTCCCTCCTGTTCACCCCAGCTGCCTCTTCTAATTCAGCATCAAGAAAAGCTTTCTATGTAGTAACAGGGAATAGAAAGTGGTAGTGCTCTTTGAAACCCTGACTGCCAATCAGAGCTGTTGGATGGAGAATTCAGGATTATGCTGTTGTATTTATAATCCATGGTTTGCATGCAAATATATGTATGTATGTTTATTGTTATTGTGAGTGTGTGATCATTCTGCATCATTTTGCCTATAACTTTTATTCATCTAATTAAATAGAAAGAATGTATAAAACAATCTGATTTTTCAGTTTCTTGGTGGTTCATTATAATTTCTAGAAATTTACAAATCTTGATTTAATACTTTATTATTATTTATGTTTTAAAAAGAGATTTTTAGTACTCATGATTGCATTTGAGAAACACACTCAATATTGTAATGTAAACTTAATGATAAAAGAGAGGATAAAAGCTGAACATCCACTTTTTAAAATCCAGAAATAGATGGTCTAGGCCCAGTACAATATTAGTGGCTAATAGTGGAACTTGTAACCTTCTTGTAACCTTCACACCCACTGGGCACAGTTTATATAGGAAAGGAATCAAGCATCTCAAAGGCCATAACATATATAGCTGAGTGCATAAAGACATGGATTTGTCAGCACTAATTGAGAGCTAAAGGGATATTTCCTCTCTTGGGTATTATAAAGTAGACTTCACACAGGCTCTGCTAGGACATCACTTGCCCTGTGTGAGACCACCGTGCACACTACTGCTGGCAATATAGTTACATGGAATACAAAGTGGACCTAAGCATGCTGAATTGCTGTGCCTGGAGAGAAGGGTCACAGTATATGGAGGTCTGAAACATCCATTTCACAAATGAGTAAGGCTAAATAATCATATCTAGAACTGATCCAAATAAATTCAGGACTTTAAATGTAGTACAAGGAGGACCTCCTGGTTAGAGACAGTCTATTTACTTATGAACTCAAGCCAGTGGTTTTCCCCCTTTACTTTCTTTTCTTCTTAGTATTGTCAGGGAAAATGTAAAAAACAATTACAAAATTATTGTTCTTAATACATAAGCTTTTAGTCAAACAGATCTGAATGGTATGAGAATGTGTAGAAACAGTTTTGCATTATCTCTTTGCATTAAAAAAAAAAAATCAAATATGCCAAATGATTAACTTTTGAAATATTTGCATTTGCCAAATAAATGAAGACCTAGATTGGAGATGGATTTTTAATGAAACAGGGAAGCAATCGTTTTGAAGTGAGTCTGCAAATCTGTTCAGACCAGTTTGGATTTTTGGGCTTTATGTGAACTGGCCTTTGGTTTTCCTTACACTGGTCTTGGATATTGAGTTAAAAAAGCGAAATCCAAGTTTTTGTGTTAAAGGCTGAAAAGATATTTAATGCTTATGTCTTAAGATAAATATTATTAATGTAATTGCTGTAGTTGACATGATATTTATACATATAGTCGAGGTTACATTCATATGTTTCATTATATGATGAACTTTTATAGGCTATATTATCAATTACATTATATATACTTCATAAGGTGAAGAATCTGCACTGGTGCCAAATGAACATATTTTGTATTGTGTTTTTTTTTTTAAACCCAACATTTTCTTTTTAAAGAAATAACTCTGTTCTATGAGAAGCTAGTCCTCATTAGCTAAAACTTTATAACTGGGTATATTGTGTAAGGGAGTACTGGATATCTGCCTTGAATTCCTGGAAATATCTCACAAATGAATAATTTCCATTTTTGATTGTTAATCCTCAGTTTTGTTCAGATTTAATTTATTAGACCCCAAATTATTTCATGAATATATTGTAAGTATGAAACATAAAGCTTAGGGTACATACAATAATTTGCAAATTAAAACAGTATGGAAGAGCTGGGAATAATTAACACTGAAATACTTTGCATCCTGATTGAGCACTAACATTTCTTAATTTTACCATTATCTCAAAGGACTGCTCATAAAATTACAATACTAATACCCATTATAATACTAATACCCAAGTATTAGTAACATAGTGATTACCATGGCAGTCATATTAATGATTGGTCAATTGAATTATTAAAATAAAATTATTAAAATAAAATTAAAATACCAAATTTTTGTGTTTATAAAATTAATTCATAATGCTTGAAACCATCTTTTAGACTGTGATTTACACAAACAAGCAAACAAAAAGTAAAAGTACAAAGGAAATGTTGGCTATTTTATTTCATATAACATGCAACTAATTTTTGAAGTCATTTCTAGCAATGCAGTTTCAGACACCTTATATAACATCAAACACACACATTGTGGGATGATGATGTTTGTATAGTATCTTGTTCCTTCTACATCTCTCTCTTTCTTAATCTTATATGCACACAGCATACCTGGCCATAGCTCAGGAGTATAAAAATATATGCTGCATGTAGACAGTCCCACATTCTACCTCAAAGAAAACGGAATAAGAGATTGCTGCCTTAGGGCATATACTATTGTCCTTCAGAGCTGGTAATACTTGGCTAGATCGACTAATTATCTAGCCTGTGTGTTTTAACATAATGTTTTCTACTTTATATTAATTTATAAAAAATCTACAACTAATCATTAAATACAAATGCATTTATTTTGGCTACTTCCATCTCATTTTTGTTGGGTTTTTTATTATGTTTGTTCTGCCCATTGAAATAAGTCGTACTGCCTTTTTTTTTCTTTTTTTTTAAGTAGATTACATCCTTAGTGTAATTCTATTCTGGCTAGAATCTGAGAATTCAGTGTTTTTAATCAATGATTCTTCTTTTGATACTGTTAATGAATTTGCTAAAAGATTGATGGTAATGAAGCCCATTGCATTAAGACAATGCCATTCAGGGAGGTCCTGCTATACAGCAATTCCAGTAAT
This sequence comes from Rhabdophis nuchalis, assembly GCA_039707465.1. Taxonomy (NCBI): domain Eukaryota; kingdom Metazoa; phylum Chordata; class Lepidosauria; order Squamata; family Natricidae; genus Rhabdophis; species Rhabdophis nuchalis. The sequence goes on from CM077643.1 coordinate 231,795,479, forward strand.
CTTAATGAAGAAAAAAAAGGGGAGTATCAAATATTTCTTTAAAAATATTTCAGCACATAGCAGATAGAATAAAAAAGGAACAAAGCAATGAAAAATGTCTTCAGAAGACACAAACAACAAAATAAATGTATAGTGTAATTTATAATATAGATAAATTTATTTTAAAATGTAAACATTTATTATTTCTGATCAAAATGATATTTAGTTGGAGATAATCTATATTGGTTGATATAAATAAAAATGAGTTTAAATCTAGATAAAACATTTAATCTTTCAAAACTTTTTGCTTTTTTAAAAGTACGGTAATTGATCACCATTTTATATAATTTGGAAAAAATAGAAATTAACATTAAGTGTAAAAGACTTCTGTAATTTGTCCAATTTTTAAAAAAATGTTCATCCAGAATGAGTCATATGATTAGAATTTTCATTAGAGATAGTCACCATAACAAATATGCAATGCAATCTAGAAACTTTTGACAAATACAATATAATTGTTAAGGCTGGGCTACCACCTATTAATTGAATATATTACAATTATCAATAAACTGCTGAAATAGGTACAAGTGGAATTCACATAATAAATAGTGTTAAACAAATTTATTAAGTTAAACATTCTCTTGCCATGGATTTTAAGGTTTTTAAGAAACCGACTCATTTGAGTTTTATTTAATACCAGAGAATCACCTTTGATTTAAAGAAATGTATAGATTGCCATTCTTTAAACATTATTTTCATAAAGTCTCATTGATGTAAAAGATATTTATTAGCTGCTCACTTACTTAGGAGTATATGCCTCCCCATTACTGAAGACTGTGTATCTTATAATATCCTGATACAAGGTTTTTTTTTAAAAAAAAACTTTCTTCAGTTGAATCCAAGCAAGTACTTGTGGATCAATTCCTTTGCCAAAAAAAAAAAAAAGAATAATAGCAAAGATAGGGTTACAGTTAATAATCAAATTTTTAAATCTTAAGTTTCTCTATCTTTTCATTCTTTTAATAAGTCATATCAAGCATGGGGTGATGGAGAAATGGAAAATGAGAGAAAAGGATAAAAAATAGAGACCCAAACTTGTTTCCAACTTTCAGTATGGATTTATAATAGTAACAATTATTTTTTTTAATATTGAGGAGGAATTTCCTAATGGAATGAAGATAGTCAGTTCTGTCTGATGGACTAGGACAGGGGTCTGCAAAGTTGGCTCTTTTAAGACGAGTGGACTTCAACTCCCAGAATTCCCCAGCCAGCATAGCTGGCTGGGGGATTCTGGGAGTTGAAGTCCACCCATCTTAAAAGAGCCAACTTTGCAGACCCCTGGACTAGGAGCAGGGAAATCTCAAGCTCTGATCCTGCCTTAGATACAAAAACAGTTAGGTGGTCTTGGAGGCCAGTCACTTCCTTGTAGTATACTAGACAAGAGGCAATGACAAATCACTGTCAGAAATGCTAGTTGAAAACTACATAAGTTCCTCCATGTGGTTGTCAGAAATCCATGGGAAAAGAAAAGAAGTGAAAACAAAAGAGTGTGAGTCATAACTTTTAGCTATTGGACAACTTTTGAATTCTAGATAATTCCATCTTATTGTTTTAACTTAAACATGGAAAAATATTTTTTTCAAATTTGGTGTCTAAACTTCCATTATACCTTTCCTTGTATTTTTGTTTGCTTGGTGCTATATAGAAATACATATTTTCTGCCATGAAGCCAAATAACTGATAAGAGATCTAGAATTATTTCAAACTGGAAAAAATAATCAGGGATAGGCATTTATTATTATGGCTATTCTGCTAGCAATAACAAAGATAGTTTTATCTTTGTAAAGAAAGGATCACATTTCTTTAAATGGGACCAACCTCTTGTACATATTCCTGACTATTTAAATCCCCATGGGGAAAAATGTCCAGTAGTTTTGTGCAAGAATTTTTGCTTCAGTATTGCTTAGAGAGGATGGTTTATCAAGGTTGGTTTCAGATCTTACTACTATGAAATTTATTCAATTAATATTGTAAACAAGTTTTATGCTAAATTAGAATTTTGAAAAAAAAAGTTATCTGCAAACAGATTTATTGTCTATATTCTTTATTGGTATTGTATTCTGTTTTTCTTGTAATACCCAATGGAGCAACAATTGTTATGTTGTACCACTAAAGGAGAATATTTGCAGTTTAGGGTTGAAATGAGGGGTTCATTGGTGCTATTTGAGCTTGGTTGTTTTTTTTTTTTGCATACGTGTCATTACCCAAACTAGGTAACATCTTCAGTGCTAGTGTAACACTCTCCACTAGCATTGATGATGTTACCAAGTTTGGGTAATGAAATGTCTGCAAGAAAACAATCAAGCTCAGAGAGTACCAAGGACCCCTCATGCTTATGTTGGCCAGGATAAATTCTCACATGCTGACAATAGCTTAATCTATTTTTTTTTCTTTTGTTGAGTGGAATACTGTTGATTTCTTGCAGTAAAAAATTGCAAAATTCAAGCTATCCCTTAGACACAGCAGTGCTTGAATTTTCAGGAGGTAAAGTAAGGCTATCTTCTCTTTGGCTCCTCTTTTTCAGCACCTTGGAGAAAAATGGGAGAAGATGGTGGATTATAAAGTAGAAAGGGGGACTAGTAAATTCCTGTAAATTCAAGCACTCTTCAACAGTCAGAATTGAAAACAATAGCAGGTTGGGATTTTGGTGAGTTTTTCTTAAGTATCATAATGCCAGGACTGAGATTTGTAATGCTGTATCATCCTATATGTAAAAGATAGGGTGTTTTTCAGGCCTAAAAGCAACACAGCAACACAATGCCATCATTTTCAAAACTGTCTGTCTTTCTGTGCATGTGCATGTATGGGTGCGCATAAGTAGATAATTATATTAGAAGGGGTTTTGTAAATTGAAAACTTATCTGATTTGTCAAATATTATATCTGAAGGACTGTAGATTGCTATTTCGGATTGTAGATTACTACTATTAAAAGCTATTTATCCTTCACTTTGGTTCTTTATTTTTTATGTTCTTGATTTGGTCAATCCCATTTTTACCATTATAAGTACTATTTTGTTTTAATTTATTTACATATACCAGCTGTCAGCGTCCCATCTTTCTAGGCAATTGAGGAAATCTACACCAAGCTGAACAAATAGGATATGTTCTGTTCTCTGAAAATACTTTGTGTATTGTTTCCATTTGCTATAAACATTTATATTCTACCCCCTGATAGCAAAATTTTCCAGAGTAGTTTACAAAACAATACAATAGAACCAAAACAATACAAAACAGCAACAAAATTTAGATTCTGACTTGCTTGCGGTATTGTTGTTTGTTACTGCTATTATTATTCATCTCAAGGTGATTATTTAAAACCAGATCTTTAAAACGAATGGCAAAGCTTATAATGATTTTAGTATTTTTTGTTTAACCCGTAACATACTGTAGCCATTGTAGAAAAATGAATTGTCAGCCTGGTTTAAAACCTCATCTGTCTTGCCCTCTAGATGCCCTCTGAATAGGGAGTTCCAAAGAGATTATACTGCTGTTGAGATAGCTTTGCCCCCCCTTCCCCTCCCACCCTCTCTGCTCAGTTTTTTCTGAGGATCTTTGTGTACATGGAGCCTGATAAAGGCAAAAATGTCCCCTTAGTTAACCAGCTATTTAGACTTAAGAAAAATACATTGAATTGTACCCTGAAATGAATTGATGACTTCTGCTGATTGATTAAAACCAGAAGAATATTTCTCTTTGCATTATGTAATAAAGAAGATAGGCAAATTGTGCATTAATTGAATAATTCAGACTTTATCTTAAAAAGAATACTTAATAGTACAGCTGGAATTTGCCAAAGCACTATCTAAGGAATGTGGTATACTGTGGTGATTTGAAACAAGGTGATATAATATCTCATGCATATTAACATTTACTGGCTAATTTATAGAGCAGTTTAGTTACGGAAAGGAAAACCACGACTTTAAGATAACTGTGTTAAAGAGGAAGAACAGAAAAAAGAGAGAGAAAAGAATAGACATGGTCAAAATATAGTGCCATGCCTGTTAGGTTCTGTCCAAAAAAAGAACAGGCCCAAAAGAAAAAAAAATTTTTGAACTAATGTCAAGTGTAATTGCTTGTAAAATAAGGTTTCTCATTAATACATTAATTGATTGTCATCTGCATTTACAGTACCTACCATACTCTCACATGAAAATAAAAACATGTATCTATTCCTAGCCTTCCTTTTAACAGAAGTGAGACAAGAAAATAAAGACACAGGAAGAGGAAAAAGTGGGAAGGGAAGAGAGGGAAATAAAGATTGATATGGAGGCTGCAAAGAGAAAGGGGAACTGGAGTGGAAGAAAGGAAATCAAAGAGAGAGAAGAAACACTTTAAGTATTACAATAAGGATTAAAATTCAGCAAGTAAGCAGCCCTCCAAGTAATGGTTAATTCAGGGGAATTCACATTTTTTTAACAACCTCTGCAGCCAATTGCATTCCTGTCCATTCACTAGTTTCCAAAAGCGTTTTTTCTCCTCACTGTATGTGAGTGAGCTCCTATCCACAATTCACAGGCAATTAGTGGGGGTGGGACTACATATGAATAATATATGGTAAATCTGAGAGGTAGGTAGTTAAGTAGGTAGATCGGTAGCATCTAAAAAAAACTACATTGAGTAATACTGTTAATAAACCTTTACAGTATTTGGCAATTCTGTGCAGTCTTGAGCTACATATTGGAATAGGTTTAAATGACTTCATAAGAAATCATACTGAGCCAAAAAGTACCAACAAAAACTCAAAAGGAAATGTCACTGTCTGCACTAGAATACTTTGCAATTAAATCTGTTTCAGATTATAATTGTAATTTGCAACAAGCCAAAATACAAAACTACTTTGTTGTCTTGGTCTCAGTGGGACCACATAGACTGGATTTTATGAATTGTAATTGGAAACATATGATTGGCTCCAAAAAGTTTCTTTACCCACAAAATGAGTCCTGTGAATCTTACCCAATATTTCATAAATCGCAATCCAGATGCCATATACCCTAGCCTTGCATTGAGGCCACTAAAGTTAATTGTGCATGCAAACTGGCCTTGCCTGTCTTCACCAACAAAAATTCCATAAATAGCAATAGCACTTAAGCTTATCTACCATCCCATAGTATACAGCACTCTCTGAGCAATTAACAGTGTCAGCCTATTGTCTATTTTACCAACTTCAGAAGGATGGAAGGCTGAGTCAACCTTGAGCTGGTCAAGATTAAACTCCTGGCTGTGGTGTGGGCAGAGTTAACCTACAATACTGCATGCTAACCACCATGCCACTAGGGCTTCTTTCTTAAGTTAATTCTGATTTTCAAAACATTTTAAGCAAATTAATTTGGTGTAATGCTGAAGATCACATAATACTGTTTTCCTGCACGTGCCTGTGAATGCTGTCTTTTAATATTGCTAATAATTTTCTAAGGGTTCATTTTTTTGAATGGTGGTCTGTGAAGCCATTGTGCTCCTTCTAGATGTTAGTCATACCCATCCTATAAAATTTGTTTCTGATAAAATAATTTACCTTTGCATATTTTAAAACAGAGCAAGAACCTATTGAGTTTCCACGCTTCAAAGAGGGTAACCTTTTCACAGGACAATTATAAGGCCTATAGGTGCATCTGTACTGTCATCTTCCATCTTATCATGAAAATACCTGGAAATTACTATGGCTAATAAACCGATTAGCCATAGTCCGGGTCTCCAGCGTAATGTGGGCAGGGCCAAGGTGCCTGATAATGCCTCCCTTAGAGCCCTCAGGCTCCACACTTCATCTGATTTTAATTTATTTTGTTTTATTAAGCTTCTTTTAATTAAAAAAATGAAATGGGAAGCTAGGTGTTATATAGCAAGCTATCATATTTATTTCTAAGAATGCCTTAGGGTCCTAAATAGACACTGGGGTGTTCTTTGAAATTAAAAATAGTGAATGGCTGCTGTTCGGGAAAAAGAAGGTAAACTGAGATCTGGGGGGCAAGGGAGTAGAGGCAGTGGCAGCAAACATCATTACCAATTTATTTCATGTATAGTAAAGGTTGCTTTGTGACTGGCCACACCCTCCACGGCAGCCATTTTGTGTGAGTTTTCATGCTGTGTTCTTACAAATCAAATGTGCTTACCAGCCCCAAAAGTTTAGGAATTTTTGAACTGAGGAAACAAAAATTGTATTTTTGAAATAAAAAAAATTAATTCATTTAAAGAAAATATGGACAACTCCTATAGGAAGTTATAATGAACAAGATTATTTATAAAAGAAACAATTTCCTAAGTAATACAATACTGGTCTGGGGTACGAGAATAAGTAATAAAAATAAGCAATGATTAATTATAATAGGTAGTTTTCAAATATCCTGTTCTCTGAATTCTAAGAAGTTGAAATCTGACTTCTATATATCCAGCCAGAGCTAAGGTAATATAACTTGCTGTAATCCAATTATACCTTCTACTTTTAAAACAAATATCTTGCAAACTAATTGCAGAATTGGCATCATACATTGATGCTGTTTTTGAAACAGACAATTGCATTTGTTGTTTGGTTAGATTTCTATCTTGTTTTCCTCCAGGATCCCACAATGTATATACTTAGGCCTTCAATCTCTGTTTGTCCCCCCAAAAATTACTGTCCAAGCTGGATGAAAGTGTCTGCCCCAAAGTCACTTGCTAAGTTCCCATGCTTGGATTTGAACCTAGGTCTCCCAATCCTAGCCCAACACATTACTTACTTTGGCTCTTTAAAATTTTTCATTTTCCGTTATACAATACATAGCATTTGTAAAACATGACATTGCTAATATACATGTTGCATATCGACACTGTAATTTAAAATGCATTTTTTTCCATTTAAAATAATCTTACTTTGTTAAATCTAGATGTTTAATTGTTTTTTAAACATTTGCAATAATTTAAATATTATTTACACTTGTTTATGGTACAATAGGTTGGAGCTAGACACTAATATTTAATAGTAATGAATATGAGTTGAAATCGAATTAAGGTGGTATAATTTCCTATGGTGTTCGCAAACATTTTTTTGTCATAGTATCATCTCTGCTTTAAGCGTTCTTGAGGATTTACTTTTGTTACTATACATCTATAGAATCCAATGCTTTGGTCAGAATTTCCCAAGCAGCATCAAGTTTCATATGCACATTTGATATCCCATTGATGCAACACTATTTTTATCATTTACTTCCCCTCCCCAATTTTTCATAACATCTCTGCTTATATTTACATTGACCAAAATTTAATATATACTTTTTGGACTAAGGCTCAAAGTTCCATATGCTTTTGCTTGGGATGTTGTAGTTCTCCAGATTTTAAAATAGAGTTCTCAGTTTTTACAAAAAGACCACACACACCCAGAGTATGGTTTTTCTTAAGGGTTAGGGTTCTTCCCTAAGACTAAAAATAAAACATATATATATGTTTATAATATATATATATATATATATATATATATATATATATATATATATATATATATATGTGTGTGTGTGTGTGTGTGTGTGTGTGTGTGTGTGTGTGTGTGTGTAATTGTTTCTCAACAACCTGTTATTAGGCCCCAATTAAGGGAGGAGACATACTGTTTCCTTTCCTGCCTTTCGACTCATCACCAGAGATCATCTAGACAGCAAGCCAAGGATTACGTTGTGTAATTTTTTTAGATATGTGTGTTACACATACACACACACACACACATAACATATATATATATATATGTTAGTTTTATGAGTTGATCAATAAATTAAATTAGAGAGAGACCAGGATAGATCTATTTCGAGCTTATTAGCTCTCATCAGCTGGCCATACCCTTTACTGGGATTCGAACCAGGGCTGTGTTGCATGATAAAATACTGTATTTATAGAAATGCCTACTTAAGGATACAATTTATATAAAGCTACATTTTGGTTGTGCTCACTTCAGCAGCATATATGCTAAAATTGGAACAATATAGAGAAGAGTAGCATGGATCACTGCGAAAGGATAACATACAAATTTGCGAAGACCTCTAGTTTTTTTTGTGTGGGGGGGGGAGACACAATGGCTCAGTTGTTAAAGATGCTGAGCTTGTCAGCTGGAAGGTCAACATCCCGGATTCAAGACCGAAACACCACACAACAGTGTGAGCTCCCATTAATTGCCCTAGCTGCTGCCCAATTAGCAATTCGAAAGCATGCAAATGCAAGTAGATTAATAGGTACCACAGTGGGAAGGTCATAACGTTTCAAGAGCTTTTGGCATATACCCATGCTGACCACATGGACATGGAAAATGTTTTTGAACAACACTGGCTCCCTCAGCCAAGAAAAGGAGATCAGCAAACCCACCCACCCCCACCTAAAGTCAGACACAACTGGTCAAGGAAACTTTTATTTTTACCCTTTGGTTATTTACCCTTTTGTTGTTTTTGTTAAACAACAAAAAGTTGTTTAAATTAGAAATCTTCATTCATTAAAATAAAAACAAGTTGGTGCAGAAATGAGATAGGATGGAGAGACTGATTGCATATGAAAGTGATGTGAATCAGACATAGATCTTGTCTATCCTTTTTCTGAATTTCACAGTTGGAAATGATTTAGTAGAGATCAAGAGCCCAACACTATTCCCTGATGAGTAACAATGAGACCTGTCCATTCCAGGCTTTAATATGCTAGAAATAGAAGTGGGAACTAAGGACAGCAATAGTAGCAATGGATAGCAAACACAGTGATGTAGTACCTCTCTATATGGCATATTAAAAGTATGTGCTATGATATATTTTTTATAAAATATCTGTGCTAGTTTATGGCCAAGAAATACTGAAACAATTGTGCAAGTTACTTGTCCAAAATTACTAATTACTGAGTGAATTCAAGATAGTTAAGCATTAATAAATTATCCCATATATTTCTTCCCATTTAGTATTAAGAAACATGACTTTGAGAGAAAAAAATCAAACCTAAGCATTTCTTTTCTCTCTCTCTCCCCCCCCTCCCCACATATTAATGCAACACAATCATCGTTTATCCCCTCTTCCAACAACTTTTCATAAAACAACTCTTTTCTTCCAACAACTCTTCATAAAAATAGGCACTCCTTTTTCTCTTGCACAGGCAAGTTCCAAACACGCTCCTGCCTCTCAGTTTGTTTGCACAAAGACTTATCAGAGTTTAACCTAGCAGCCAATTTTCATCACCAAAGTTAGGTTTTAGAGCACTGAGTAAAATGCCTCTGAGGAATGCACAAAAGGCATTTCTATCGCCACAGATTCTCCAGTCTCCTACTTTTCCATAAAGTCCCAATTCAAGCGCAGGTTACATATATCATTATATTCATAAGTGTCTTACTTGTGACAGCTGAACTCATAATTTTCATGTTTCACTACCTCAGCCAATCTTATAAAGTCTTAAAAGTCAGTATCCACCTAGAATAGTGCCACTGGTGATTTTTTTGCAATGCCAACTGGATTTGGTGCCGCTGTCTTTTATTCATTCCTTTTCTCCTATGGGCAAAATTATTCCGTAAAGAGTATTATATAAAATATGTGGAAAGATGGGAGTTGAGCTACCAAGTAGGCCTTCATTGGATAGATGTCATTTTAGATGTTCTTAATACAGTACCCATGCTCTCTAAGATGGGGGCTCCCTTTTGAATCAGTCTGAACTTTTTCCCCCCACTCTTGCTTAAAAAACAAGTTTCCATTACAGAGCGAATCAAGCACTTGTAACATAAACTTTTCTCTGCAGATATTTGAGGGGTGATGATGAGTCAAGACATACCAGAGTAGGAGCCATTTAACAGAAATGCCTAGAGAAGTGATGATGGTCCTTCATTTGGATGTGTTCCAACTAAAGCTAGATAGCTAAGAAGATTGCTTTCATTCAGGAGCAGAATGCTGAACTCAATGGCTTATCCTCCTGATTCACCATTGCAAAGATCAGTGGACATGTTTTGAGTGGCTTCTTTGAATAGTTCATTCTTGTTTAGAAGTCACATTGCCAACAGCTAGCGGATCTAATCTGCATTTAGCATTTTGAATTTTGAAAGGATGTTTCCAAATATGTGGTGGGAAGTGTAGAATCAGAACTTATGTTTAATGGACTTTGTGCTAGTAAAATATTTCATTTACAATTATGTGCTAAAAGATTAATTTCTGACATCACCATGAGGCAAAGCACATACAGAATATAAATTCTTACATATAATATTCTTTCAGTCCCCACTCCTATGGCTTTAGCAAAATTTTGAAGCAAAAGAGAAACTTACATTTTCCTGAAGTGAAAGTTAAGAATTTTCAGAATTTAAAAAAATGACAAAGTTCTGTTTTTGTTCTGAATCTGTGAGGAAAATACTTCTTGATGTTGTAGCAATGTATTGTGAACACAAGACTTGGGGACATTCCTAGCTTTTGCTGTCTTCATGGAAATTGAAAAGGACAGGCTATAGGTTTTTTGTTATAGAAAATCTTTGCAACATATTGACATCTCTGTTGATGCTTGTTCTCCCACATGTCCCACTTTAAAATATACTCCCCTGCCCTGCGATAGTAGTAAATTTATTTTTAACATATAAAAACCTATTTGTGATATTGGGTTTGTTTCTTCAATACCCAGAATTTTCAGGACATGGTACATTTAAGTACCATCTCATATATTGGGAGCTGGGTTTCAGGCATATGTTAGAAAATGTTTCAGCGTGTATGTGCAGTTATCCTCCGTTTTCAAGGTGGAAAACAATGTTTGTAGTTACATCCATGCAAGAGAGCTCATTCAACCTTGGAGTGCTATTAAATCACAAATATGAGGTGGGATCATTTTGTAAGCAGGCAATAATAGGAGTTTTAGGATTTGTGGGAATAATATGTAATTTTAGTTATGTTTTCATAAAGATGAGGCATACCATTTTGGGGGATAAACAATTACACTGCTTACAACAAAATGGTACCACATTGGCTTTTAAATTATTCCACCTGTCTGTGAATAGGATTTCTAATGTGAGAATGTACAAACAGCTGCTGCTTATGATTTCCCTCTGCAGAGATCTGGGGCAGAGCTTTTGCTGCTGATGTGAAATGGTAGCTGTACAGAAGAACAATATCGCTTCTAAAACAACTATTTAGTCCTGAGTTTGACTGGTTATCAAAATGTCATTTGAGTTGTAAATTTAAGGTAGAAAACAATATAAACCTATCCTATTCTGCCCTATTAATAGGGAAAGAAGTGAGGGTTCCTCCCAGAGCAATTATTGATTCCTCATGCAAATTTCACTCATTTTAGGAAGAGAAAATGTATGTGTGAAGAATTGAAAGTATGTGTGACTATTTAATGTTTTATTTATTTTATTGCTTTTTTTAAATGACAAAAAAACCCCATAAAAATAAAAATACAAAGGAAAAAAGCTGCATGAAAAGTGCTTTAAAAAGTGGGAAAACCCCCCACTATGTGTGACTATTAAATATGGCATTTTGGCTACTTAACCTGTCGTGTTACACAGTAGTCCTTTCTACTACACACTTTAGAGGCTTGAAATCTTTCCAAATCATAATCAATGCGGCTTGTTTTTATAGGACACGATTGGGCTTTAATAGACATTTGCTCACCACAACAATATCAGATGTTTGGATTTATTAGCATTAGTACAACACATTATGAGTTGAAGGTTTATAATGGTCCTAGACTATTAACAAAACCACTTCGATATTGGCCTGTATAAAATGTACGTGTGTGGTTGATATAATGTTACATTGCTGGCAGTGATATTATCTCCAGAGCTTAGGAAAGGTTGGCTTTCTGTTTGTTTTTCTAGAGTTTGCTAGTTGTAATTCTGAAAATGTATTAGGACTTCAAAGGGGTTAAGGGATACAGCCCTGCAATTAAAAATGCAGCTTCCCAACAAGCTATTTTCCAACAGTGGTATGAATATGAGATCTGCTCGTCTGGCTCATTTACAAGCCTTCATTTTGACTTCTTTCACACAACTGGTGTTTTTGTGTTTAATTTAACAAGAAATGAGTGGTAAATGAAAGCTGCTGCCTGAAATCCCACTGTGAGTGTGTTTTGCACTTGGCTCCCCAGCGAAAAGGCAATTTGTGAAATTATGTGATAGAGTAATTAGATGAAGCCTGGGCTTTTGATTGTTGCCATGCATATGTGGTGGAGCTTTGCTAGAACAGGGATGGTGTGGAGTAGGGGAGGGGGGGGGGAAACCCCTTAGATGATTATTCTTGAAAAGTTGGCTCAAGGCTTCATAGTTTATTTGTAAACAAAATATTTAGTGACAACCTAAGAAGTAGTAGTAATCATCTGCTCATAAAGGAACTGCAGCAGAGCTCTGCGTGTTTAGAGAGGGCTCATGTAGCATTTAAGCTAGGAGGCAGATTCCATGTTAATATAATTAGGACCTAATTTGCACTCTTTGCACAGAGATTTATAAAGTCTAGATATTATTTTCTATTTTAAAGCACATTAGGTATACTTCAGTGCAGCAATTCACTGAATAGAACAGGTGTGAGTCATCTTCCAGGCATCTCCCTTCCCCCCACTCTGCCTTTTGCATCATAAATACAGAAGCATTTTTTAAAGCATTTATACCAAAAGGGGAGAGGCACGGTGGGCTGGCGTGGAGAATGAATAGAAAGAATGTCTGCAAATGAGGCAGTAATGGACAGTTGCCCTTTATGTACTGATGGATTTCTCAATGGTTAAGTAAATTAAAGCAAATGCTAGAAAAATCAATAGGCTTGCAGAGTCTTGGTTGTGCCTCATAGACTTCAGGACAGAATGACAGATGTGGTGCATATGACCCATTTAAGTATTAATGCTTGGGAAATTGCTTCTGCGTGCAAGGTTATAGGCCTAGAAATATTGTTAGATTAAATTACAGACAATAATATTTTTAAGGATATGTGCGATTTATATGTTTCAGTTTAGCTGTTCTTATGTGTCACATTTGTCCTGGAAGATTAGTTGCTTAGTTGTGTCTGTGGAACAGTAAATCAAATTTTAACGTGATCATGCAGTGAACTATCTTCCGATAAAGCTGTATTTAGAAGCCACATGTGTTACACAATCAAGCATGCAGAGAATTTGTTAAAACAACATTATAGGCAATTTTATTTCAACCCAGCAAACATCATATAGTAATCCTGTTTTGTGGTGTTTGGGCAAATCTAGGGAAAGGCATTGTGGTGGTGTTCTGTATAGATTTTAAAGCAAGTCACAGTGATTTAATGAGAAAAACACATACCTGAGGAGGCTCTTGGTAAAACTTGAATATCTGTCTCCTGATGGCAGGAAAGTTTTTGATGCTCACTAATGGCTGATAAGCATGCCTAGAGTTTATTGTCATTGCATAGGCTGACAACGCAAACAATTCTTATCCGTTTGTAGCAATTCTTTAAATGGATCCCCAGTGTAAGAATAATTGAAATTGAAATTTAAAAAACTGTAGAGCATAGGTTTTCAGCAACACTTAGAAGAACTGCAAACTGAGAAAATGCAAGGCTACCTGGTCAAGTTTTCCCATTATAGTTAAATGTTTCACCATTGCCTTCTTCATGGGGCTGTGAAACAGTGACTGGCTCAAAGTCACTCAGCTGGCTTTGTGCCTATTAACAGGACCAGAAGTCAGAGTTTTCCAATTTCTACCATGGTGTGCTTAACCGCGCTACCAAACTGATTCTCTACTTCTGCTTGAAGGCAGTATTTATTTCTAAATATTCACCTGTTCCCATATAGAAACTTTTACAGTATATTTATATCCTGTTTTCTTTCTTCTGTTTTCTTCAACCTTTCATTTATCTGGTAGGCTTTGTTGTGAATGAGAAATTGTGATAAAGAAACAAATAACTACCCCCCCCCCTCTCTTCAGATAAATAAATTCATGCATATTTCTGTAAAAAGGATGTCTAGGATGCTTTTCTTCATGACTTTCTTCTTTGTAACAGCGTTTGTTTGGTGTTGTTTGGGCATTCCCCCTACCCCCAACTAAGACTAGGTTCATTTTGCCACCTCAGTTTCTGTTTGTGCTTCAAAGTTGGCTCTAAAGGCTTTGACTGCACAGTAGAGAAGGCAAATGGCCAAGGGAAGTCATTTTATATGTCAACTACTTTGAAGTAATATTAACATCCTGCTGATGGTAACAGAATTGAGGACTAACCACATGCTGATCAGGCAACTTCTTCATGACACTTGAAGAATATTAAGAGACTGTGTCAAGACACAGACACCTCCTTTCACAAGTGACAAAGAACTATTGCTGTGTATCTTCTCTATTAGAACTCTCTATTCACACACAAATTCTCAATCCATCTGAGTGAAAAATCACACTTTCAAAAGACGGTATGTGTATGGCATTATTGAAATATGACAGTAATTCTTCCCTTGATACTAGATGAAATTAGATGGTAACATTTGTTGCATTTATATGTATATGTATATGATAAGGTATCAGTTCAAAGCAATTTGAGGGGATCATGTTTGGATGAAGCGAAGAAAATACATGTGCAATAATTAATTTGGCAGTAAATAGAAGGTACAGTACTGGCTAAGCTTTTGGAACTAATTCAAAATATTTGAGACAGCTAGTAAGAAGATGTAATTGTATACATTACACAATGGTATGTATAACAACCACATTCCAATGACAACAACATACCAACAACACAGTGGTATGATATAAGATTTGCTTTTAGCGTAGATTTCTGTGATTTATTATCCAGGGTTTTAAGCCTATATAGATCTACATGGTGGTAAATTCCACTGAATTCAGTCAGGCTTACTTCTGAGTAGATATGCATTGAATTACATTTTTAGATTACTAAATCCTGAGAAAGGAAATTCTATGCTCTCAAGTGAGTAGGATTTGATGAGAATAATTTTGAAAATATTTATCACTTATAGTACTCCTGATTTAATATTGAGTTATGTGTGAGCAGATTCCCAGACACAGACACCCACCCACACAGAGATACACACAGGATAGATAAGAAATATTTCACTTAGTGGGTCAGTCTTATTTTACTTCTGCATGTTTAATTATGTCCATAGGTATACCTCTGTATGTTTGAGTCTCTCTGTGTGTGGTGTGTGAGTGAAATATGAAAGTTGAGTAGGGCAAAATGAAGCATGTATGAAGCATGTATCACTTAAAATTTGGTATTGGCACTCTATTATCTTTCCAACTGCTCCTTCCTTTTTAAAGGATTTACTGCATATAATTAATTCTAGAAATGTTATCTTTTATTGTTACCCAGTCATGAGAATGGCAGCAGCAACAACAATGACAAAGAGAATTGAGTCATTCCTTATTCATGCATACACTGATTCAAAATAATTCTCTTAAGCAACTGTATTTTTCAATTGGTGACTTTTGCAAATTCACAACAACATGGAAATCATGGGATATTATTTGGAAGCCCATTGGCAATATATTTGGGTGTTCAGGCTGGATGAGAGAATTGTCCTAAAGTCTGACAGGCCTGGGTTGTGTAATGTGAATATGAGTGATGACAGAATCCTGTCATTTGCCCGCATATAGTTTCATTGCTATGGTGACAATATGCTGTAATGAAAGTTATCATTTAAGGTCCAGACAGTACAGAGTGTGGTAAATATAGTCTTCAGTTTCCTGTGCTGCAGGAGATAGTACTCAGTGTCAGAATGACACCAAAGTATCTAATGATATAAATGAAATGGGGGACAATTGACTTCTGGTTTGCAGCTTTGCATTTGTGGAAAAGCTTTTTACTAACATGCTTCAGTCTTTTTAGGTTTTGCTGGTTGCTGTTTAAATAAATAAAAGGTGAACAAACATCGTGTGTATATATGCCTCTGGTTAGCTGATTAGTAAAGAAGTGGTCAGGTTTCAGCAAATGAGCAAATACATTAATCAATGTTTAATTGACAACTGTACTCTTAAAATGCATATGTTTGTAGGAGTCTCTCAGACTGGGTCATTTGTTTTTAGCCAGACCATTAAGGATCAAAGGTCACTGGGCATTCAGAAGCCATTAGCCAGTTGTTGTTTTCTGCTAGGCCCCCATATTGTCAACTCTCTAATCACCCTGGGCATTTTGCCAGTAAAAAGGTGGGGAGCCCAAGATTCAGACTGCGAATGGATCTAGTATATTTTTCTGAGTTGGAATAAATATACAACTTATTTATTTAATGTACAAGGCATGTTCTTTTTCAGTTAATCATATTGTACAAAATTGCCAGGTTTATGTAATAGGTTTAGAAAGCAGATACCAGCTTGATGGTGCTGTATGATTTGCCTTTGCCCTGCTGTTTGAAATCTGCAATTTCATAGGGTCTTGTTTTGTTGACACACAAATGGCACTCGGATGGAAGGTTTGTTGCTTGCATTTTCTCTAATTTTGGACATTATATATATTTTTTTCCTGTAAAATTGATTG
This sequence comes from Rhabdophis nuchalis, assembly GCA_039707465.1. NCBI lineage: Eukaryota > Metazoa > Chordata > Lepidosauria > Squamata > Natricidae > Rhabdophis > Rhabdophis nuchalis. Next base: position 231,811,901 of record CM077643.1, read on the forward strand.
GTATTATTTCTCTGTGCTGGTAAAGAACATTTAGCCACAATAGACTTGTGTTCTTAGAAACAAAGATAAATGATTTTAGCTGCTGAGTCAATCCACTCAGTTTACATCCCTCACAGTGAAAACATCATCAATTACTGGGTTGACAGGAGCCTGAGACTCAGTGTAAGTTGCTCCTTGGGGTATTCATATTGGACCAAAATCCATTGGCACTCAGCAGCATTCATCACTTCCACCTACATAAAATGATTGGGTAAACGGCAAGGTGAATTATCAGAGGAAAAGAAAGAAACATTGATTTTGAATAAATTCAGATAACTAACTTTGGCCTTGAATAAGAGGAAGAAAAAGCATTCATGAAGCTGCTGCTTAGTAACTTTTCTTGCCATTTAGCAGGGAGCAACCCAATACCCCTAACAAGCTCCTCTTTAAGATGCCATGAGTTTTCTTTGTGAGAGCATAATTTGTCAGTTAATCTGTCAGGCTTTGTTACAAATCTAAAAATGTGCTCTGAGTTAATTAGTTAGCAAATTTAATTTTTTAGAACGTTGTTAAATGCACAAATACTAACTCAACAGTCTTGAGAGAGAGAGAAGGAGATAAGGATGCCTACTTGACTTTATTTGTTAGGGAATTCATTTTTCTGTATACCCATTTATTGAACTGATTGATCATTTAAACCCAGTACAGATAATTTTGATTTTGGAACATTCTGTTCTATTTCTTGGCCTTCTGTATTCTACACAAATAGACTGTAGTTCTAGACTATTGCATTTAAGTCTCTTTTGCATTTGAAATCTTGCATGTCATACTCATGTAAATTAGTGGGATTTACTTAATTGCCTGTTACGTATTTATTTGCGACAATTTGGACTACTTCGAAAAGGAAAGTATGAGCATTTTTTTGTAATGTATGGATTTTAATCACTTGCCAATTACTCTTGAATATTTTTGTGCGTGTGTGCATGCACACAGCTTTGAATCAGCTTTGACTCTGAGAATTGTCTGGACAAGGCCCTGCAATTTTCTTGCCAACATTTGAGAAGTGATATTACCATTGTCTTCTTCCTAGGGCTGAGACACAGTGTTTGTTTCAAAGTCATCCAGCTGATTTAATGCCTAAGACAGAACTAGAACTCACAGTCTTCTAGCTTCTGTTCTGGTGCCTTAAACATTATACCAGACTGGTTCTTAGACTTGAATATAGACCAATATAATTAAATATGGGCTTTTACTTTAAAAAAAAAAAAGATAGTTAGAGTCATTGGATGATACCTAGGTGTTGTCTCCTCTTACCTCCTGAAATCTTCTGCAGTTCCCAGAATGTGCTCAGATGGATCTGAACACCTTTGAGAAAATATGGGGATAGGTGGGTTGCAAGATGGAGAAAGATGTATTTTGCTGGAAATCATACTTGTATCTGCCACACAAATTATTGAGTTTCAAACAATAGGATGTAATCATAGTTTTGGTATTTCTAACAGAAGTGTGAATGTGTGACCTTTTAGAAAATGGATTTATCTGTTTACAATTGGTGGCTTTAAAAAATGGAACATGGTTATTTGTAGAGAAACATGTGAAGATATGATGAACCAGGAAGGGGGCAGCAAATGGATTTTAAAAGATGCACAGTAGTTGGAAGGTTGTCTGAATATTTTATCTCCGAAATGACAGTTGTTGATATACAATTTCATTTTCTCCCATCCCATCCTAAAGTGCTATTTAGATGGAAGAAATACAATTGACAACATCTAAAATGTTAGCTTAAGTTAGAGGCAATGCCCCCTCCCCTTTATGACTTGTGGACTTGAATTCTGGGAGTTGATGTCCACAAGTCATAAAAGGGGCATTGTTCCCCACTCCTGGTTTAAGACAATAATGGCATCATAGCATTCAGACACTGTAGTGCAATTTATTTTTTCTGATCTGAGCAAACATTTGTTTTACGAACCAAAATTCCAGGTGGCTTAGGGTTATAGTAATAAATAATTTAAAATTTTATAAGATTAGCAAATTATAATAGGTGCAGTGCATTGCTCAGATTATGGTTTCAAATTAGATGTCTTTTGAAAACCACAACAGAGCATTCTTTAAAATAGAAGTTATCATCTTCCATTCAGCCAGATTGACTTATATTTACTGGCCAGAGTGAGTTAAACATGCCCCAACACTGAAAAAAAAAACTGCTGTTATATCTTCAGCTTGATATTGATATATTAGATCCATTGGCTCATTCTGTGAGGGATAATTTCTTACCTAAACAGAGAACCAGAATGATCTCTGGCAGGTAAAAAAGCAGTGGGAAAAGCCAGGACTGCCTTTCAGCTTCCTGCCAGCTTCCCCATTGACTTTGCTGGTGGGAAGCCGGCAGGGAGTGTTGAAAATCATAATCATGTGACTATGGCTGAACAAGCTAGTGCTGCAGGGCCAACAACTTTCCCAATACAACTGGTCTGAATAAACCTGAAACTTCCATCTCACCAGAATCATGGATTTTGGATACGTTGTTTAAGTTATCCCATTTGACATACCATGATTTAAAAATGGATGTCCTATATGATGGACTTCTTTGCCCACTTGAAGATTACAAACAGACAGGAGAGTTTTAGTAATATATAGATATTCATATTAGACAGAAAATCAGCAATTGATTGCAAAATAAGAGATACTGCATAGCATTCTGTTTAAGAGATAATGTAGCCTCGTTGTGGGCCTAAATATGTGTGCGCGTGTTTGCGTGTATGTCCTTTCTGAGAAGCAATTACATAGTAGGAAATTGGAATAAGTGTGAAAGTCCTTAATGTTTTCTTAAAGTGCCTTACTCCGTACAAGTGTCACCATTACATTGGAAAGTATAAAAAAAAATCTTCCTTCCTTCCTTCCTTCCTTCCTTCCTTCCTTCCTTCCTTCCTTCCTTCCTTCCTTTCTTTCTTTCTTTCTCTCTCCTTCCTTCCTTCCTTCCTTCCTTCCTTCCTTCCTTCCTTCCTTCCTTCCTTCCGTTGTGTTGTTATGTTCCTTATAAAACTTTAAATAATTTTTTTAATATAAAAAGCCTTGTTATTTTGTAAAGCCAGCTCATAGTGCCTGGTTCCTGACGACTGCTTCCTAATTTGATTTATTATCTGCCAGGTGCTCAATTACACAATGCATAAAGGGGAGGGTTATTTCTAGGACAGATAATTGAATGTTAATATGCATTGACATAGTTGTAGGAATGATGGCCAGTAATCTTGTCTCGTCTTATTGGCTACAGATGAAGAAGAGTGTAGTTGTCACCTCAAACTTGGAGTCTCCTTGCAGTAGAGCCAAATGAAACTATTGGAACTATGGAACTATTGATCTTCAGCTGCTTTTCTGGGCAGAGGTCCCTTCTATGAAATATTTTTCATGCTCAGGCTTCTAGGAATGGAAAAAGTAGTTTACAAAACTGCTCATTTTAGTCCTTTGTACTGCCCGGATAGAGGCATGTTGAGTGGTCCAGTAGAGGAAGAACCCTTTCAGCACTTTGGGTACTACTCTAAAAAACCTTTTCAATTGAATTGTTTCCCCCCAAAAAATATATTACTGGTATAGTAAAATACCTAACATGCAAAGCTGGCTGGTATTCTGAGTTAGACATTCCTTCAGTTGTCAATTAATTGTCTGGGGGAACTTTATAGTTCACAGCATAACTCTAGATACTTTTCATGGCCTTGCATCTTGCAATTGAAGTAACGGCAATTTTTTTTTTTGCATGATGCATAAAATATAGTAAAAAAACAAAAAGCTAGGTATTTCATCAGGTTTCCATCCTTATGTTTGCTATGTAGGTATATACTTCAGAAAAATGAGAAGCAGATTGGGGGCAATTACCAAAGCCTCTGGCAACTCTCAATATTACATTCTTAAAACAGGGATAAACAGGACATTGGTAATTGCAGAGGTATAAGTTTGCATTTTGCCCCATATAAAATTGTTTATAAACGAGACCCTTGAGAACATCCATTATCACATTTTGGTTAACGTCATTAATTTAAAAAGAAAAAAAATATATCCCTGTGTTGCTGTGGCCATGCTCTTGTTTCTCTATTATTAAAGCAAGTTGCAGTGAAAAGAGAGACAGAACATGTCTGCACACAATGATCAACTTCTTTATCACATCATCAAAACAATAGGATTTCATTTTTTTTAAAAAAAATGTGAGAAACAAGATTTAATCATTGTCTTTCTCTTTAGCTCTTCTTCGCAGACCCCCTCTGGATTATAACTTTTTATTTAGCTTTTCCTAAAAAGAAAAACGAGATGATATCTTATAAAAATAGGGCCTTCTTTCGCCTAGCATTTACCAAACAGATTAAGTGATCCTGTGTTTTTACCTCGATGCATTTTTAATGGCCATCGCAACATAAATGTGCTGAAAGCTACATTAAAATCTAAATGCTTTTCGTTCAAAATCCATTGATTTGACTTTTTCCCTCTTTTGATGAAGTAGTTCTTGCAGAGGATTATAAGCCTTTGTTCCTTTACTGGGAGGCATTTGGGGAAGAGGATATGCTTTTTGTCTTTTTCCCTTGCAGATTCTCCAGTTACTTTCCAAATGGTTAAAATGAATGCCCATGTATGCGTGAGGTTTCTTTTGTCTTTAAAAGAGAGAAAAAAACAACTCCGAATGAGATGATTACCAGTGAATTACTTAGATCAGGCCCTAGAAATGATTCTGTTTCACTTTACCTGACATGCCTCATGGTTTCCTGTTCAGTACCAGCTCCCACAGGGCTGTTTGATAGGCATAAACATATATGTGTATGTTTGTTGGTTGAGATATGATCAGTCCAAGCCAAGTAGCTGAGAGCAGCATGCTATGAATAGTTCCAGTGTAGCATTCCAAGAGAATGAGGCAGAGGGGGTCTGGTCTTTTGAACTTCACAGAGGATGTTTGTTTTCATTGCCTTCAACAAGAGATGAGTAGCTCCTAAAGGACTGGTATCCTGGAAATCCTATTTAGGTTAAGCCTTTTACATAGCTACATTCTCATTCCAAATGCCCTGCCTGGTAAAGGAATGCCCATTGACATCAATAGAACTTTTTGTATTTATTTAGAAATTAGGCTCTCACACAACAGAGATTAACTTATTTATTTGGAATTTACTGTCATGTTAGAAGGTTGAGGATTGCAGATTTAGGGTCATATCTACCATGTACATAGGAAAACCCCCACACAGATAAGAATACATTTGCGTACACTTTAATGCAACTTTGATTATATTATCTCATGCCACTTTAATTCAGTGGAGATACTCAATAGATCAACAGACACAGCCAATACAGATGCCCTTCTTACCAAGTAGTAAATTTGATGTGGTAATCTGGATTTTGGAAAATACAGGGATAACTTTTTCCCCTTTATATACTTTAGCATATCTTATCCCAAGCAATTATAAACTGAAAAATTAGTCTTTTCCCCAAGTTTTTATTACCTATCTTGTGTGGGGTGTGTGTGTGTGTGTGTGTGTGTGTGTGTGTGTGTGTGTGTGTGTAAAAAGCTTAGACTGTCTCCAAAGGTGCATATTTTTTTGCTGGGATGCAGATAGAGCAATTCTCTATGTGAGCTTAAAGCCTTTGCATCATTTCATGGGATCCTATGGCAGCTTTAAAGTGTCACTGGCAGCAGCTATATTTACTCTTTCGATGGATGTGGAAGATTGGAGCTGGAACATTGCACAGCCCCGCTGTGATATTATTCATGAGTCAATCCATTTTAAAAATTCAAATGAAAGAAGAAAAGTAAGAGGAAAAGCAACTAGAACAGGAATCAGAAGCTTCTGTTTTCCCCAGGTCCTGAGGGTTAGATTCTTCTGCATATTTGCAGTATGTTGATTTTGAGTGATCTTGAATGCACATCCACTGATATCTGCATAGGACAAAATCCCTTCCTTCTCCATAGCAACTTGGCTTGAGAAAATAATGTCATATTGAGAATGATAGGATCTCTCTCTCTCTCTCTCTCTCTCTCTCTCTCCCCCTCCCTCCCTCCCTCCCCATCCATCTTATGTAGCCGTCTTAATAAATGTGACTCTGGATAGAAACAATGACAATTCCTTCCTTTTGTAACTATCTGTTGCCAGTTGGGGTCAAGGAACAGAATCTGTGGTCTAATTTTGGCAATTTAACAGTACACAGGTTAATGGATAAAGTTGTCTTTTAAGAAACAGGTTGTCTTCTGTACTTTTTCTCTAAGATTTTCCATTCTGAAAAAAAATTAAAATATATTTTTTTAATTAAAAAAATTAAAATGTTCCCCTTACTGTTCCCATGTACTGAATATGCTTATACACATAAATATATTACTTATTTATTGCAGGTGAAAAAACCTGAAATGAGGGTATGGAGGAGGCAAGCGTAATGCTATAACTTTACTCCAACTTGTATTAATAGGAGGAACTAAATTTAACCGTGTAATGATCAGTTTAAAGAGGAATGCATAACCTGAAGCCTACAGAGTCCAGCCAGATGCTGCTTTGCTGAATTGTAATTTTTGATGTTATGGGGAAAATATCAGATAGCCTTAATATTTAGTCCATTTAAAATACTAAGCATAAATTACACTTAATTATTGTTTTGGCCCCAACATTTCTTTCTTTATTGGGGATCTACCCATTTCTTGAAAGTGAACTTTGTAAAGACATCTAAAAGGAGTGTTTAACATTTGGAAGGAAGCGGTATGTAACATCACAGGAAACACAACTATTACACCTAGCAGTAATATATATATATAAGTATAAATAAAAATACATATGCACTCACAGGGGCGTGAATATGTCTCTCATTGATTTTGATTTTATGTATCAAACTGCACGCAGCTAATAGCTTCATACACTAAAAAGCAATAATATTTTTTTAATGGATCATTCTTCCTAAGAGAATAATCCCAAAGAGGGATTATTAGATAGAGAAAGAGATAGAGATAGAGAAAGAAAAACATTTTGTTGTCTGCTTTGAAGTTCATTGTCAGTATGAATAAATGCGCACAGATTAATCTGTAGGAATGGAGTAACCATTTGTTTCCTTAAACAAAGACACGCTGCAGCAAAGAAAGTATAGAGCAGAAGTAGGCATGGGGGGGGGGGGAGAGGCTGGTCAGCACATTTGGAATTTTGAGTGTATGTCATTGATACTCTAACAAAATGGTTGCCATGGTAGAGTTAGCCTATTCATAAAACGGCTGCCCTGATGGCTATGGCCAGTGAAAAAAATCCTATTCATGTGCTAGGAAGCATAGAGAGGAAGCTGTTCCTGCCACACTCTCCAGGTCTACAGTCTTCCTTTACTCCCCTCCTCACCTCCCAGTTTCCCTTTTTTGGGGTAGACAGACATACCTCCAGACAAAATGCTGGACTGCAGTTATATCATATTTTTATTTAATATATTTATTTTTTCATAAACGGAAAATAAGGACATTCTTGAAAATAAACCTTATGTTAGAAACTGTCATTTGGCTTTGGCACCTGCCACTTTTAATTTTCTCCTAATTATAGAATCACAGAAGTGGAAATAACTATAAAGAATCATCTGTTGAGCCTCTTCTTTAAAAAAAACCCCCCAGAAATGGGGAACTCACAGCTTTTGCAAGGAGGCTGTTTCGGTCTTCCACTGTTGTACAAATCTTACCATTAGGAAGCTTGTCCTCATACTTAAAATCCAGGTAATTGTTGGTAACAAGTAATAAAGTAATGGATATGTCTAATCATTATTTCCAGTCCTACTTCTGGTGACCATGGAAAATAGTTTTATACCATCTTCCTCTGGTTTCTTTCCTGTAGACTAAACAACTTAAATGCCTTTAGCCTATCTTCATGTCCCTATATTAGCCTCTTTCATTTAAAAATAAAATAAAATGTACAGATGGAGTACAAGTCTGGACGTTGATAAGGCAGAGCAACTTGGAGATATTGGACATCATGTTATTTGTATGTAACTTAAAGTAGGAGTCCCCAGTCCCTAATCTGTGGTCTGCAGCCCGTTGGAAACCAGGCTGCACAATCAGCAGGCTAGCAGGCAAATCTCTGTTTGTGTGCACAAAACCATCCCCTCCCTGCCACCACTGCCAGTCTGTGGAGCCAGAAAATTTGGGGTCATTGACTTAAAGGAAAATTAATAAGGAGGAAAAGAACTAGTCAGGAACTAGTGATTAGCTGCAGTCACAGTACTATTTCTACTTCAGCATGAATACAGTACCTGAGAGGTTCTCTCTATTTAACCATGGCCATATTTCTACCATTGATGGGGAAAAATCCATTTCCTGCAGTTCTACTTATCTTATTATTTAAATCCCATAATTTTATTCCCATGCCCATAGTATTAATTCCATAACCTTGAATCACACATGGAATAAATCTAGGAGCCAGAGCAGCTCATAGAGCACAGGTGTCACATGGGCACACTGAGGCATTCCCAAACTGCCCCCACTGCTTCTTCTGGACCAGTTGAAGCTTCCAGATGGTCTTCAAAGGCATTCCTATATGAAGCCTATTGCAATCTTTCAGATATGAGTGACTTAAAGGCTTTCAAATCCAGGAACTGGTCAATTGGTGTACCAGATATAGCTGTGTAAAGGCCTTCCAGATTACAGCTCCCACATGCTCATGTAACTGGAGCTATAAATCCATGAAAATGGTGCACCATTCATGAATGGGGAAGTTTAATCCTATCCAAGGTCAAAGGTAGAATATCCCAGGAATCATGTGGCCCCAATACCCATAGCCACTTGGTAGCATTGAGTTGGAGATAGTTCCTCATCACACTTACCCACCCACACACCTCCAGAACACACCTCCTAATAGCTTCCTTTTGCTGACCTCAGCTCAAAAGATATAATTGGTGTACTGATGATACCGAACTCCAAACAGTAAATAACCTCACCAGTACTTTTATGGAATGGTTGAATTGGAGGGGAGAGCAATTGTGGCATGCCACAGAGGAGGACCCTAGAGAGTAACCTCACTCCTCAATCAATGCCAACTGGAATTGGACTCAGATATATATCTGAGAGGGATGATACACCTGTGGATGGTAATTTCTTGCGTACACAAATAGTTCTAATTTTTAGAAAATATACATTGCATCTTCTACATGAAAAGTAGTATAGATTGGATTTGGCTTAGTTCCAAGCTGAATTTTGTCATACCCATTCTGTGGTTCCACAAGGAACAATAGATCCCTCCAAAGTTACTTGAGATCAGTTAGGACTTATGTGTGAGTCAGCATTTGTGAATGCCACACAATAGTAGGCGCAGTACTTATGTCTGCCAAAATTGCTATTCCTTATGCTAAACATGAGGTTGAGGAAAAGCTCAGAGGGAGTCAAATGAGTGACATCTGTACTGGAAGCTTACACAGACCATCTCCAAATTAAAAGATTTAGCCATATAGAAGGGGCAACCATGCCTGCAAATGTCATATAATTTAGTCCTAAGTGTGCCAAAACATACTTTTAAAAAAGATCAGAAGAGCTCCCAAACTGCACAACTTTGAAAGCCAAACTCCATCATTTCATTAGTCAGGGTTCAGAGTTGTTTTCCATATGAATTTAATAATAAATAAGACATTCTTGCTAAAAAGATAACTTGGATTTTGGATAGAATCTTGTGGTTGTAGCTCATCTTTATAACACTGCTGAATATTACATTACCCTAATTGCATCTTCATACTTTAGTTATTTCTATGTCATTAAACATCATAAATTTGCCATAAAAATTCAGAAGACACGGTCTATAAATTTGGGGATCCCTCATAAGAATTTATCTTTTTGTCGTAGTTATATAGGACTTGTGTAAGCATTTATTTTTGTTGCAACAAATTCATTTGCAAAGAAGAATATTGTTTCCAAGTTGTTTTCACTTGTCAGCATTACCTCCCTTTCAGCACATCAGCGTAATATGCTCAGTAGAGTTTTACTGAAACTTTTTTCCCGCACCAGGAAAAATATAATTTGCAAAAACAATGTACTTTAAAAAAAATTCCATTGGTCAATTGATACATATACTAAATATAGGAACTGTTCCTCTTTGGGAACCTATCATCAGCCTTCCCCAATCTGGCATCCTCCAAGTGTGTTTGACTACAAATCCCATCATCCTGGCAACCATAATCAAATGTCCTTCTGATTAGGGGTTATAAAAAGGGTGCATCAATTTATTTGGAGATTACCCAAAAGACCTTAGTGCATCTGGGGATCTGATACATTATGCTGGTATGAGTGTATCTTATAATATGGGAAACTTTCTTGGATCAAGCACATTTTACATTTCAAAATATTGCCTTTGTATTTACAGAAATATTGTTTTGTATTTAATGTATACACTAGTGGAATGATAAAGGTTTATTCCTGCAGAATCAATGAGTAAGCTTTTTTTTAAAAAAAAGAAAGAAAGAAAAAGGACCATGTAACATTTTGTAATGATCTACTTTATTTTCATTGTGTTATTCTCTAATACCTGCAGTTGTGATTGTACATTTTCTCTCAAGTTCAAAGTAATTTAAAAACATGATTCAAACTGCCTTATAGAAGTACTGTAGGAAGGAGCCTGAATTCATGCAAGGAGGTTTACAGGATTCCAGCAATTACTTTGAACTCTTAGGAGAGGGTTTCTGTTGGCTAAATTAAGAGGAAAGATCAGAAAACCCCACTGCAAGAACACCCTTTTATTAATATAGAATTGGGTGCAGCCTGTTATTCTCCTGTACCTTTCCATAGTTTATAAAAGTGTGCTGATTCTCTCCCTGCCTGATCGCTCAAAAATCCTGCAGAAAAACTTACTTTCATGTAAATAACCACCCATGGTTATTTTGCCCACCTAAAATAAAATTGGTTTGAAGTAACTCTTTAGAAACTATATGGTACACTGTGATTCTATCTTATTAACCTAGTCTTTGCTCAGTCCTTTGTTTAAGACTTTGGCAACATTTTTTTAAATAAATTGCCTATCCATTACCTGCTCTTCCTTTGGATACATACATCATACTCAAAATGACAATACTTGACAGGACGACTCTCTTAAAATATTGTTAGATGAAATTGCCTTAGCCTTGTCTTGGTTTTTCTGCATACTGTACAGAAAACTATTGACAGGTGTCTTGTTTTGTAGCAAAATAGCCTTTGAACTTCTCACAATAATTGTCTCAAAATTACATAGGCGTTATTCAAGCCAATATAATTTTTAGATCAAAATAGACCAGAATGATCAGAATAGATCGGTGGGTTCTGTAAGAAAATGAGAATGAGTTGAGTGCTTGTGTTTGTTCAGCCATGCCTTTCTACAAAATTCTCCATTATTTCCGCTTGCCTCCCTGTCTTCCATTGCTTCTTAGTGATCTGTGTCCTGTGGCCAGAGAGCATGTTCGGCCCTTATTGTTTTGCTGTTGGGGATTCTCCCACTTAAGAGATCTGTTTTTACAGATCTGCACTTCTACAATGCTTGGAGTTTTATATAAGCCTTCCATTTTGTGCATACATAATGCCATTTCATGGTGAAGCCACTCAAAACCACATGCTGAATCTTGGAACTGATCAAACAAAGCTATTAATGTGTGGCAGGGATCGTTTACATCTCTACAATCTCTGATGTTCTCTGTTTTCTAATAATACTGGCATGTTCTCCAAATGGTCATGTATAACATAATTTATATTAATGTTCCCTTTGGTTTTCCACATTCTTTAAAAGGGCTAGGACTCTTTCCCTCATTTTGCAGCAATAAAATTTATTACAGTTAGGATTATACAAATATTTTCTGCAGTGAACATTTGACAGCTATTAAAAGTGAATATATGTCCCTAAACACACAATGTGAGCAGTCAGAAATCTCAGTTGTGTGCTCCTATGTGGTTATGATGCCCTTCACACTTACATATTTATCGTAGGCACCACCAATCTAAGGCAAAGTTGATTACTAAATCTCATATGAAAAGCAGCCTTCAACGTGAATTGCTGAATACACTGTGAATAAACATCAGGAGCCTTTGTGCAGCCGATGATATGAAAATGAATTCCACAAGCATAATGTCCATTTGATATTATTTGTCTGGATAAATCATGAAGCAGAAGTCTATACTGCATTCACCTTGCAATAAAAACATGATGCCCTCTTTGCGAAAAATGCTCTTGGATGTAAGATACTTCTGACCCTTAAGTCCAGGGATGTTTTTACTAAGGGATGTTTCAAAGAACAAAAATAAAAATCACCTGGGCCAGAAAATAATGTTATTACATTTTCTTCCAGCATATTCTTTTTTTTTTTTAAAAAGTGAGGGCAATCATTACAGTATAGTATTTCCATTATCCGACATTATTTTTCATCTTTATTGCTTATCTATAGTTTTTACTGCACTTTTAATGGCATAGCTGGTCAGAAAAGGTGAGGAGGAATGTGCGTACATTTGGCTGCTGTTAGTGCCTACTAGCTGTGCTTGAATCTTTGTCCCTGTAGATTTTAATGTCCCTGCAGACTGCTGGCAGCCTGCTTCCAGCTGTGGCAGGCATGATGCAGTGAATTGCTTTTGAATGTTCTTTACTCAAATAGGCAGTAATTACAAGCTTAAAGAGGTTTAGTGGTCCAGTAAACTACATAATCACCCCTGAATTAGCCTGGGCTCATCAGTTGCAGTCCAGCAAGCTCAAGACTGCTGTTTGTAGGCAGTCTTTATCACATAGCAACCTGAGCAGCAGGTGTGGAACAGCAAGAATCCCCCATAAACACAACTGTCTACTGGGGACAATGATCTCTAATGAGATGAGGCTACACCATCACTGTAATTTAAGTGGGAAAATAAATGCCAGAGAATGTGCTCCTGCTCCCAGCAAGATTCTTTAGATGCACTAGAAACCAGATGATTGCTCTCTTTGGGATGGAAGATTTGTTCCTGTTTTCTAGATTTTACCTTTTTTAAAAATATGAGTGTACTTATTTTTATAGATGATATTAATCTATTATTCTTTTATCAAAGAATAATAGAAAGGAAAAATTGAATATGATGGACAGCCCAAGTGCATCCTTTGAGGAGTCTGACAATTCCAGCATAGGATTTTCAAACTAATACACAGAACACTTCAAATCTTGCCCTAATTTTAATCATATGCCTGGTTATTGCTTTTTTTTTAAAAATAGTTAAGAAATGTTAACTCTTTGCATGCTGACACAGGACACTTTTCATATCACAGCAAATTAACCTGGAAAACTGCAGTGAGTTGTATTCTTTCTGCATAGGATTGCAACTGGCATATTGACGTAAACTACTAAAAAGTACTCCTGAGCCCAAGAGTTTCTTGATTTCTTTATTATTCCCAAGATCTGTACTTGATCTTTTAGAAGAAGTGAAAGTAAAGATATTAATCTGGTAAATCCATTTTCCTGTAGGTAGATTCAAGAATTTCATTACCTTCCTAGTACAAGAAGATGCTTGGGCCTAAAATCATCTATTTACAGATGACATTTAATCCCAAATCTCTGAATAATTCCCCCCCCCCCGCTTAATTTCATGTAGACATAGTTTGCACTCTTTATTGAGTGTACTCTTATTGTTATTTTTTATTATTTTTATTGAGTGCACTCTTTATTCAGGCAACCAAATCTTTTCAACCCATAACCAGGTTTGAAAATGTTGGAATAGATCTTATTAGCAGATCTGATATTGCCAGACATTGAAATGGCAACCATAAATTTCAGTTGTGATACATTTGATATTTAATAACAGTCCTCTGAAACAATTGGATCTAAACTTCAACAAAAGTTTTTTTCAAGTTTTTTCTCTCTCAAAGCTTCAGTAGATACAGCTGAGGTCCACATGCACATTTCATCCCTGACAGATTCTCATAAGAAAGAGCAAATAGTAAGTTCTCCAAACAGTTTATCCATTTCCTCAGGATGCAAGAGCTGAAAGATATAACTTGTTGCTAAAATAGCTCCACACCACAGTTATCTTCATCCACAGTTTCTCTGCCTATAAATACGTTGAAACACTGATATGCATTCAAGTGACCTTATTCACAACATTTATAAAACTGAACGTACAAGGTTTTACATTGTTTTGTTCAAGAACTTTTCAAAAGAGAAAAATAAATCCTGATCAGGTCTCAGAAATTCACCCCTATCCAGCAGCCTCCAGGGATAGATTGTCTCTCATTACTGCAGTTTGTACAGGCAAATATCACACATGATCTAGCAACCAATGGAATGACTACTCGATCCCAATTTTGCAGATTGAGTATAGATATTAATTTCAAAAGTTTACAACTGCCACAGGAAGTAGAGAATCCTATATTCAATTTATATCATCTTTTTTGAAGAGTGTGCTTGCATTTTGTACACGTTAAACCCACATGTAAGAAAGATTGCTTAATTGAGAATACTTGCTTAGCCTTATTTACTACTAGCTGTACCCGGCCACGCATTGCTGTGGCCCAGTTTGGTTAAATGGCCAACCAATCTGTGTGTAGATCTACACCTGCACTCACAAACACGTACACACAACTACCGTATAACCCCCAACCTACCTACCTACTGTATTTCTCCCTCTCTATCTATCCCTCTACCTATCTACCTACCTACTGTATTTCTTCCTTTCTCCCTCTACCTACCTACCTACCTACCTACTGTATTTTTCCCTCTCTCTCTTTATCCTTCTTTGGGCCACCTGGGAGTGTGATATCCTCTGTGCCTTGTTTTGGGCTTAGTAGGCCTCCATACAGTATGGAACTTTGGAGGCTTATTCAGTTGCTGAGGAAATGACTGTTGGAAATGTGAGGGGTGTGTGTGTGAAGCATCATAAGAAGCAGCTGGGTGGGAGGAGCTACAGGGAGGTGAAAACCTGAGAAGTGTGTACCTTTTATGTTTGTGCTGCTTGCACATGACACACGTGTGCCAGCCACACAAAATGTATGTATGATTGTTACTCCCTTTCTTAGCAACATTGTGTGAAAGTTTGGTGGCGATCAGTGCAGTACTTTCTGAGATTAGCGATTTTGCACAAACTATTTAAATTTTTTATTTATATAGATAATTTTGTGGTGCACAAGTACAGGTAGTCTTTGACTTACGTCCAGTTGCTTAATGGAGTTTTGAATATAGAACACACACACACACACACACACACACACACAAACATGCATGCACACAGTTTCCAGCATTTATTTCTGGTTTCTTTCAAAAATGCCCATTGGGGGAATCTAATTCACTTAACCACTGCAGTCTTTGATTATCAACAAATTGCAAAAAAAATGTCAAAATATTGGATCCAATAACATAATGCTTCGACTTGTGACTGCAATGACTTGCAACTGTATTCCTTCAGTTGAGGACTGCCTATATGACAAAACATTTGTTATCCAATGTACACAAAGGGAGGTCTTGAAACACTGACAAACTGCACAGTAAGAAAGCAGGGGAATGATGTACTGATTATAGTGTTGGCCTAGTGTGAGTTCTAATCCCACCTTAGGCCCAAAACAACTGGCTTGCTCACTTTGGGCCAGCCAATCTCTTTCGGCCCAACCTAACTCATTAGGTTGAGGAAAACAGGTGGAGGAAGGGGTATTCAATATGTTTGTCACCCTAATGTGTGTTTTTTTCTCTCAAAAAATAATTCAGACAACTCAATAGCTTTTAAAAAAGTGCAATAAAAATCTAAAATAAATTGATTAAAGGGAAAATTCTAATCATACATGGAATGCAACTTTAATAAAGCTTGTTAAAACTGCTTAGATTAAAACATGCAACTAGTAATTGAAACCTCAACTTCTAGTCCTAAAATATTTCATTGAAAGAATCTACTTTGTATTGTTTTAAAAATAATACATATCCTTTCATCAAACTTTTTATAGCCATTTGGGAAAATATTGAATTTTTTCCCTCTGATTACATAGTTATTTTCATTAATATCCTAAAAGGTCTCCAGGTAGCTTTTTGGTAGAAACTTTAATTAATTAAAAATTTGGTTTAAATTCATGTGGCTGTTATAATTGACTGGAAATGCTTTTACTAAGTAATTGTCTCAGTGTGGCTTGCACGTAATATTTCATCTCTTTACTGTGCTACATTTAAGGTAATTTATCATCTGTGCATTTTTAATTAATGAGCCGAGTTGATATCCTTTATATGCAGCCTATTAATTTGTCAGTACTTGAGCTCTTGTGTCTGGTCCAAGGGCACATGAACCATCATTTTGCTGAAACTACGCTAGTCTGATTCTAGTTAGTTACTTGGATTTGAAACCATCTGAGAATCTCCAGTAGATGGAAAAAAGGAAGGATATATGTATTATCGTACCTCACCTACAGAAAAAAAAGGGAGAGAAACCCATCACTCAGTTATATTATATGCAATACTCCTTACTTTTTAGAAATAAAAGTTAACAAAACGTAATTTCTTCAACTACATTTACATAGTTAAATGCTTTAGAAACATTACCAGGTGTCTCACAATAAAAGGATTGTAATATGCAAGCAAGTTTCAATGCATACAGGATTAATACAATCGTAATTGTTGCCACCGATAGAGCTCTGTGTTGCTTTCAAATATCCTTTCATTACAGTCCTTACCAATTTTTATAAGTGGGTGAAATAGTTTGGATTAAAGCAATTGCATTATAAATCTCCTCGTAGCAATCCAATTTATTACAGCATAATCATAAAGAGAAATGCAGCCTTTAGCATTTCCAATGTATGCTGTTTCTGCATATTTAAAAGGAAGTGGTTTTCTTCTTGTAGATGTAATCTTTTGCTTTTTCTCCTTTATTTTATTTTAGATTTTTATTGCACCTTTTTTTAAAGCTATTGAGTTGTTTGAATTATTTTTTGAGAGATACATTCCCTTCTTCATCATCTACAATTGACAAAGAATATTATAGAATTATCAATAGAATTAATCATAATTTGTAAAATAAATGTGTGCATAAATTGGGGAGGGGGAGTTCTGATTCAAAGCTTTTAGCATATTCGGGAGATCTACAAAAGTAGCTTGCATGAATGACAAGAGGTTATAATAGAAAACCCACTTAAACTAGTGCATTCTTAGTTTAAGAAATCTGGAAATGACACATTTATAGTTGCATGTATTTTATCTTTCTCCCCTCCTCCCATTCACGTAATGCTTTAAACATAGTATTGGTAGCTGTATTGATAGCACCTGGTTGACCTTATCTGAGCTTGGAAGCTCCTGGAAGCAGGTCAGATAGCTGGATCTGAGGCTAGACTAAGAAGTTAGGTGGCTCAGGGGGCAAGATGCTGAGCTTGTCAATCAGAAAGGTTGGCAGTTTGGCGGTTAGAATCCCTAGCGCCACATAATGGAGTGAGCTCCTGCTACTTGTCCCAGCTTCTGCCAACCTAGCAGTTTGAAAGCATGTAAAAATGCAAGTAGAAAAAATAGGAACCACCTTTGGTGGGAAGGTAAAAGCGTTCCGTGCACCTTTGGCATTTAGTCATGTCGGCCACGTGACCATGGAGACGTCTTTGGACAGTGCTGGCTCTTTGGCTTTAAAACAGAGATGAGCACCGCCCCCTAGAGTCAGGAACAACTAGTACATATGTGCAAGGGGAACTGTTACCTTTACCTTAAGAAGTTAGAAAACATTGCAGAAGGAAGTGGCAACCCATTTGCTTATATGCTTGCCAGGAAAACTGTGAATCACTTTGTGTCTGTCAAGTCACAAAGAGTTGAATTTGACTCAAAGGAGGCCATAACTTTTTATAGCTAGGTTTACCACATTGCTAGTTATGTTTAATAATGCAAGAAAACAGGAGTGGAGAACAAAGCAAGTAAGAATAACGGAGGCCAGGGTTTTCCCAGTCCCTTTTTCAAGCTGTGTTTTTCCATTCTTATATATACTAGATGGGTTACACACACACACACAGAGAGAGAGAGAGAGAGAGAGAGAGAGAGAGAGAGAGAGAGAGAGAGAGAGAGAGAGAGAGAGAGAGAGAGAGAGAGAGAACGAGAACAAAGCAGCAATAGAATTCTGTGAACCGCCCTGAGTCCCATGTTGGGAGAGAGGGCGGTATAGAAATCCAATAAATAAAAATACAATAAATAAACTTTGGTGGAACTGAAAGTCAAAAGTATTGCACCATTTTACACTATGTTTTTTTTTTTAAATGCTATAAGCCACATTTTGTGGAATTTGTTTTCAAATTTCTATCACCTATTTGCAACTTGAAGTTTCAGAAAATTTATCCTTCTTCTTAAAAGCAAGGGATACTTTTATTCTAGATAGTGAAAGGTGAAACCTAAGAACTATAAGTTTGAAAAAAAAATCTAAATTGCAACCCCTTTGAACCCATTAGCTTTCTTTGAGAAGCAGTTTTAGAAGTTTAGTTCATCATGATACTCAAATGATACACCCACCTCTAAAGTATGTGTTGAATATGTTGGAATAGTGCTATTATTAAAGCACTTTTAATAAGCTTTTTACTTCATTTAAATAATGTAAGCATTCTATTCTCATTTTAAAAAAAAACCTTGTTACCTTTTTGACTTGTGGTTTTTGTGCCACATTTTCAATATGCAGTTGTAAGTACGGTGGAATGACCTTAACGCTTTCACAACTGCTCTTGTTAATCAGCAGTAGCATGAATAGCAAATTTCCATCGTAATAAAGTCTTGCTATTGCCAGATTGCCAAACCAATGTCTCCAAGACCTCACCTTGGGAGGCATACAGAGACAGGGTCTCTAATCTGTCACTGCTACAGAAGCCAGCTATAGGCATCTGCTAAACATTGTTGGGTGGTAAAGTATTTATCATGGATTCCTTAGTGTCTTCAGCATTCTCCCTATAATTATGGAATGGACCAAATGGTTTTCCTAACCAGTTTACATTTTACATCATGACTACATTCAGAATTTTTTTTGCAACCCACTCTAGAATTAACTAATATCAGCTTCATTAATTTTTGAACTAAAGTTTTTAAAAAGTTGGGGAAAATGAATAGAAAAGGAACAAGTATCTGATCGACCCCTTCCTTGTTCCTAATCTTGTTCCCTTTCAATAACAGAAGTTAAAAGTAGGGCATTCAAAAACAGCCAAGGAATCCTATTTATTGAACATATGCCCAACATATAGCAAAGCAATTATAATTAATCAGGAATAACTGTCCTAACTATATGAACACCTTAAAAGATGGATAAAGTTTTCTGTTGCTCTTGTGGAACACTGATGGGAAAGTATTACGTTATTTAAAATTTCCCCTTTCCAAATTATGACACAGGGTATTGCTGTAATTCTTTCCATGTCTTACTGAGTTCCTTCAGTGCAGTATGTAATAACCAATTTAAGACACAATTAAAACATCAAAATGGAAAAGGCAACTAATAATTACAAATCTTTACATAGCAAAATTACAAAAGAACAATCTAATAAAAACTAATTTGTAATCACTAAAAGAGCAAAACTAATTAAGAGACATGGAATCTCATGCCCTAGCATACTTAACATATAAGACAATTCAAATTAATAAAAACATCCATAAATAATAAAACATTTGAAATCTACATATTACCTGCTTGGTTAAGATCAGATTTTATAATATTGCACAGGCTGTGATCACTTTCTTCCATTATAAAGCAGATTGTAATATATTTTAAAATCCTTCCTAAAAGTATTAAAAGTGGCTGTAGTTTAGGGATCTGTTTCAACATTCCTGAAGCATATGTCATGAAAAACCCATGAAAATAACATATGAAAAAAGAGCATGGGCTAATAAACATCTCATTTGAGAATTTAAGCTAACATAATTTGGAAATAGAAACCTTTTTTTTAACAATTTGTTCCATACATGATAGAAATTACTGAGAAAGATGTTGCTAACATGTTGCAAACACCGTACAGTAAGTTACGGAATAACAGACTGGGAAGGATCCTTAGAGGTCTTCCAGTCTAACCCCATACTCAATAGGAGACCCTATCTATTTCAGACAAATGATTGTCCAATTTATTTAAAAATCTCCAGTGATGAAGAACCCACAACTTCCAAAGGCAAGCTATTCCATTGATTAATTGTTATCTCTGCCAAGAAATTTCTCCTTATTTCTACGTTGGTTCTCTCCTTGATTAGCTTTCATTCAATGAACACCACATTTGAGAATGTAGGCTTTATTAGTTTTCATTTATTGCTTCTTGTCCTACCCTCAGATGCTTTGGAGAATAGGGTGACCCTCTCTTCTTTGTGGCAGGCCCTTAGATATTGGAAAACTGCTACCATCCCCCCCCCCGCCCTCTTTTCATTAAACTAGACATACTCAGTTTCTGCAACCATTCTTCAAATGTCTGAGCCTCCAGTGTCCTGGTTAGTACATTGACACCTTTACCTGTACAGTTTGAGATTGTGAGGTACAATTTACTTGTGCTTGATTCTTGATGTCTTTGTGGAAATTCCTGTTGGTAAAATAAGTGAAGTGGTTTGCTGTTGTATGTTTTGTTCAATCTGCCCGTCTAACTATAGCTCTGAAATTCCTTTGGTGTTCTTCAAAGAATTTTTTCCCAGGCCCATCTAAGTAGCCTCTGGTTGGAGAAGAGGTCAGCAAGGTGCTGCCATCTGTTGAAGCATATTTGGAATAAGATATACAAAAGCATAAAGAGCGCAGTAATGGGGAGAAATGTGTATTTCTTTGTGTTTGGATACAGTGAGTTCCCAACAGATGAGCACTTCCTTTGTCACATAAGAACTGGAGTCCAAAAAGTTTGTGTATGTGTGAACATGTGTGCATAGAAAAGGGCAATTCACTGCCTGTGGAGCAGAGAACTTTGACTTATAGCATGGGATTCATGGAAAGCTATCATTAAAGATGTTTGCCTTGTCCCAGCATTCAATTATTTTAATATGCTTTTTATAAACATCTGGTATTTCCCGGACATAGTTTCTGTTCACTGTTACATTGAGCCCTTTCTTACTTTCTACCAAGCTGATTTGATTGCTGTGTTGGTGTCGATTATATTTAACCTCTTTTGTGTGTAAGCAATAGGCTTTTCTTGCTCACTAGGTGCAGGCTGATGGTTCTTTAATAGTAGGAGGGTTTAATTATTAGAGCACCTTTCATTTCTTTTCCATAGAGATGAAGAATATAACTATAATCAGTAAGATATTGACAGCATTTGGGAAGTTCATTATTTTATCATCCGATTAGTGGCAATCTTGACTGATTTAAAAAAAAAACCTGAGCAGGGTAAGGTCATATTAGTATGTGAATAGAAATCTCCAGCTCAGAAGGAATGACAAAAATATGTGCTGGAAAGCAGTATCAAATTACTTTCACATTCTTGCCAAAAATAAAAAATTACACAGATATGTCTGTGAACTCCATAGATGTTGAGCTAGAGTTAAAAAATATTTCACATTAATATATTTTGCCCAAATCACAACTAATATGCTTGGTTTATTTCAGTGTAAACAGATTATGTACATGAGAACAGACATGTACACAGACATAGACATAGACACACATGCACATGCACACAGACACACATGTAAACATACTGTATAGAGTATAGAGCCAAACACAGAAACATATGCATATCAACACAGAGACATATTCACAAATATTTTTGTTTAAGAGAAAGATGGAAAGGATAAGTCATTTTAGAGTTGCTTCCACAAACTATTAAATTATTTATCATATATTTTCCCTATCTGTAAAAGGACATTTTATCATTACTTTTATTTAAAGATTTTTTGTTTTTAGTTTTTGTAGAGAAAGCAAAATTAAACTTTTATTTTCTTAGTCAATTTTAACAGAATGTAAAATATTCTCTGTATATTTTTCTGCAAGTGGGTAAAAAGAAAAACAAAAGCTGTTGCTTGGTTCTTTTTTATCTTTTAATTTTCCATTCAAATACTACTAAGTTAGAAATAAGAAAGCAGGCTGAAATCTTGTGATTTAGTTTATAGTCTTTGAAATAATTTTAGGAGACACCTTAGTTGTCCTTTTTAGTTTGCCTTTGTATCAGGAGGCAAGGATTCGACTACTATAAATTCAAGCTATGTTCTTAGACTATACTGTGCCCTGCTTTTTTAATGCAAATGAGAGGCACAAAATGTCTCTTTGATAATATGCAGTCAGGACACAAAAAAGGTTCATTCAAACAGTAAAAGTAATTCATGAAGTTGAAAAAAAAAGAATAAGAAAGCATTATGATTTAAAACAAAAAAGTCTTCATGCATGTATTATAAAGAACATAATTTTCAAAAGTTAAATATTCCAGAAGAAAAACATGACACAATAATATTACTAGCTTTGTTCGATAGCAAAAAAAGGTTTTTAGCACAGTTGAAAGTTCCATTTGTTTCTGAAATAATGTTCTGCAACTAACATGTTCACCCCACCATCACAGTGTATCCTTAATATATGAATTATTTAAATGAACAGCTAGTCAGTTAATCTATGCATAACAAGTGATGCAGCAATATTAAAACAAGACAAAAAAAAATTGCACAAAATTCAGTATAACCCCCCTCCCCCCACATGTTAGATGTTAAAGTCATATTTGGGATACAACAGAGAGTGAGATCAAATGACCATAAAGGATACAACATCTTGATTATATATTCAAATTTATCTCAAGCCAACTTTTATGGGTACATTTGGTTTATTTCAAACAAGGCATTATCTTTGTTTTTATTAAAAGCTAACACATATTCAGTGAATGTTGGCAGCATTTTCAATAACTATCTCATGCTTTTCATTTTCATTTTCTATCTTTTTAAAATATAACTTGCTAATTCATGACACTTTCTACTATTTTCTTCTGTTTTATTTTATATCTTGGCCAAGAAAGCAAATCTCTGTTATAATGGATTAGTGGAATTAGAATTTTAAGGAAGATAATTTAGAATGTTAGAATGTGTAATTTAGAATTCCACATGCAATTGCAAAGGGTCTACCTTTCTAACCATATGGATATGATCTTGGACTAGATTATATAAATTTAAGGAATTTAACATTAAGATTTCTTGGGCTTGAATTCTGGAAACTTTTGTGAAAGGCCTGTACTTGGCAAGCTAGTGTTAATGAGGTTTCACTCTGGTCAAAGCCAGATCATCCAGTTGAACATGGAGGAAAATAACCTCCCTGCTTATTCTGTGTTAGATTACCACTCTTGGGTATCTTGGATTCCCCCCCCCCCCTTAGACTTCAATTTCTACAACCCCATCAACAGGCCAATAGTAGATACAATACATTACAGTACACCAAAGAGGGTCACCAGGGCAAGGATATCTGAAACAAGATTATCTCTGTTGAGATATCTAACCTTGTAAAAGGCTTCCAGGTTACAGAGGTCACTTGTGCTTCTACAACAAAGATGGATCAATGAGCACCTCTAAATTACAAATGTGATCCTTTTAAGGAAAGTGTATAATAGTTAAAACCATATGAGACTCAAGCAGAAACGTTCTGGAACTGGGTGGCAAAGTACCATTTCAATTGTTTATTTGTTTACACTGTTCTGAGAGGACTGTGATCCACAGAAGCTTTTAAAATAATGTTTTAAGGTGCTGCAAGAGTTTCTGTTGTTATTACTCTAAGAAGGGGATCAGTCATGCCCTTTTCTAATTTCTAATTTCTATTAAGGGTATTGATTACAACACAAACGAAATTTACAGCAAGAGAATAGAATAGAAAAAAGCAGCAAAAGTGCAGGATAAAAAGAAAGAAAAAGAAAAGAAATATATAAAGAAGTGACTTCCAATCTTCATCACAAATTTAAATAAATTTGTGATGCCATCTCTCTCTTATAAATTACATGCTGCAAACAAATAACTTTTTCTCTCTTATCCCATTCTTTATCTAGAGGCAGATCCAGTAAAAGTCAACTTTTTAATCCTGGTGTCAGCAAAAAGTCCTTAAACAACTGTGCCAGAACTTTGTAAAAAACAACAACACTTTTTTAATCTTGATCAAATAAACCAACATTATGTACCTTCTTTTTACTTCTAACAGTCTTAATCTTCAAATGTTGTAGGATTCAATTCCTCTTCAATTCTTTATCCCATTACACAGGTTTTTTCAAGGTTTTAACAAACCTCTTTTGTAAACCCAATAATTTCATTCTCCTTATTTGACATTTGTGTCTTCTTTTTCATTTTTAAAACTGAAGCCAGTTTATTTTGTATATCAGGCATTGCTTTCCCAATCATTATCTTGGCATGTCATTTTATTTGTACCTTTGATACTTTCTCTATCTTTTCAGATAAAATTTGGTTTACATCTTTAACTTCTTAATTACCAGCTTAGTTTATTCATAAAAGTAGGTATCACTACCAACGCTGTTGATATTGCAGTTACTATCTTCTGCTCCATTCTTCAAATATCTCCTTTAATATTTCTGATGTTATAATTTATGTTTTGGGACATTTAAGAAGTCCCAATATTAACTAACATGAAGAACATTTTTCTGTTTTTTTTCCTTCTGTTTAGATGCTTTAATGTTCAGTTTCGAAAATCATAAAGTTGCTTATCTTTGTAATAACTTACAATAGCAAATAGCTTGAAATAGATCTATACTAGTCTCCCTTTATTTCTTTGTCAGTAAATATAAATTTAACACAAAAATAGTTTGCCATGAAAGCGACTGCCTGTTAAAGCTCCTAGATTGGGACTGAAAGACAAAAGTAGAAGCAGTATGCTCCATACCATATTTGGGTAGACCATGTGGCCCTGATAAAAACACAGTTATTCAGAACAAGTCTGCTTCCCATGAGAAGCTATTCAGTTATTTCCACAAACTTATAGTAAAAGTCAATATTCCAAATCTTATCTTCACTTGTAACTTTCTTAGATCAAAATGTTATTACCTTTTTGCTGTTTATTTAAAATTATTTAGGTTTGAAAGGTTGTAATTATTTTTCTTTTGGTTGGAGTTGAAGATAAGCTCACCCTGACGACATTTAAAACATGTCGTTCTGAAGGTGGCTAATAGAAGTGATTTCCAAAAGTGATTAGAAAATGAGGCTTGTGAATTTAGTGTTCTTTAAAGGGCTCTGCTGCACTTGTGAGCAAGGTAACTGATCTCTTCATCTCCTGGTGCTCAGACCAACTGAAAACTACTGTTCTATAGTCTCTTCATGAAAAGCAGCCACATGTGGACAATTTCTCACCCTGTCCTTATCTGGAGATGTTCCAAGGAACCGACTGATTCCTTGGGCTTTGCTGTGGTTTTCCCAGATATGACTTTCATTTGTCAAAACTCCCCTCCAAGTCACTTGGAATCAGCCATTCTTTCCTCAAATGTGTCAATGTACAATATATTCTGAAATGCATTTGTAGGACTAAGGCAGTCATAGAATGGATTCAGGGGTGGGGTTCAAATTTTTTTAGAACCTCTTCTGTAGGTGTGGCCTGCTTTGTGGGAGTGGCTTGTTGGCCATGTGACTGGGTGAGGGTGACTTGGCAGTCATGTGACTGGGTGGGCGTGGCCAACTTGTAAAATGTGGTGAAACTCACTTAAAAACGCTCTTGCTTAGCAACCAAAATGTTGGTTCAGAAACTCTGGCATTTGAAGCACACAAATCTTAAAGCTGTCAAGTTACAAGACCCTTGCATCCCTAACCCTTTAGAAAAAAAACCCCAAAGGTGTTCAAACTTGACAGCTTTAAGACTTGTGGACTTCAACTCCCAGAATTCCTCCTCTCGCTCTTGATCTTGATGATGTGCGGACAGGTGGGGGGGAAGGAGCTCGAACCGGTTCTAAACGGCACTATAAATTTGTGGAACTTCTTCTATAGAAGAGGTTAGAACTGGCAGGAACCCACCCCTGAATGGATTCCATTTGATAGAAAGTGTCCTCAAAAGAGGCCTAAAACAAGATGGAGTGACAACATCAGCAAGTATTCTGGGCCCAATTGGCAAAAGAAAGCTCAGGACTATATTGGCTGGAAACATACAGAAGAAGAGGCCTTCATCCTGCGGTGGATAGACTGTCTAGAATGATTATTATGATTTTGAAATAGTATGAAATAACTTCTGATTTAATCTTAATGAATATTAAGAAAGGCATACTTGATTATCGTTGAATAAATAATACATTCATAAAAGTCATTGCTATCAAAATTATGTTGTGAAGCTTCAACTGAATTTGCTCAGTTTGAAACACACACACACACACATACATGTTTGTATATGTGTATGTATGTATGTATAGGTAGACAGACAGACAGGCAGGCAGGCAGACAGACAGACAGATAGACAGACAGACATGGTGGCTTAGTGGCTAAGATGCTGAGCTTGTCGATTAGATGGTCAGCAGTTCAGCACTTCAAATCCCTAGTGCCAAGTAACAGAGTGAGCTCACGTTACTTCTGCCCCAGCTTCTGCCAACCTAGCAGTTTGAAAGCATGTAAAAAATGCAAGTAGAAAAATAGGAACCACCTTTGGTGAGAAGGTAACAGCGTTCCCTGCGCCTTCAGCATTTTGTCATGGTGGCCACATGACCACAGAGACGTCTCCAGACAGCGCTGGCTCTTCAGCTTTGAAACAGAGATGAGCAATGAACAACTAGCACATATGTGTGAGGGGAACGTTTACCATTATTATATATACACACACAAACGCACATACACACACAGATACACATACAGTACATACATACATACATACATACATACATACATACATACATACACACATGGTTCCTTCAATATGCCTTATTTTAAGGGAGATACACGTTGGATTGATTCTGGGAAGGGAGCATAAATCTGACCATACATAACCAATGTTTATAGCTTTTGTGTTAATGCAGATCAAATGTAAAAAAACATTGCAGAAAGAATAGCTCTGGCTACTGCTCTGCTTTATACAGTATATGGTCCTAATCACTAATTCTTATTTTTAAATCCAAATGTGATTTTGTTTTCTCTTCTAATGTGTTGCAGCTCTCCCAGAGACTTGAGTGAATCCTTTCTCAAGTTCCATCTTGATCAATTGTGTGCAAATAATTAAGCTTTTAAGAGATAATGGTATGAGGCTAATGTACACATCAAAAGTAAAGATCTCAAGTCAGTGTTTATTGAACAGTGGCCAAATCTCCTTTGATATCTCAAAGTGATCTCGGTGATAAGTATGCTTCTTAGCTAAAACCAGTGGGATGTTAATAATTGACTGATTTTAAATAGGATTCCCTCTTTTTGAAACAATAACAACAACAACCAGATGATAGTGCAAAGTAGGAATGACTGATAGATTAAATCTCCCACTCTGCATAATGAATTTCCCCTGTTTTAATGTTAAAATAGTAGTTATCTGGAATGTCACCCATTCTTATGCTGCAGCTCCATATCTCCTGTAGCCTGTAGCATGTGTCTTCCTCGCCTCAAGGATGAAGAATCAACAATGCTTTGAATGTTTTTAACATGGCCTAGCCTGTGGCATGTTCATTCTTGGTCTATTTAGTGCCGTTCTTGCAATGTAGAAGGAATAATTCTTACTTCCTTACAATAATTGTATTATAAAAATTAATGTTTCAAGCATATGAAACATTTTGGATTTTTTTTTTAAAGAACCAGCCTCATTATGATTTTTATTCTCCTGGGAGAGATTATCTCCATGAAATAATGGCTTTCATGTGATTATCGCAATTACAGTTTTTTCATGAAACTGAACATTGATGTTAAGCCAATAACCAGACAGTGGGGGATGGGAAGGAAGAGGAACATGAAAGAAGGATCAGATGACTGAAAACATACCACAATTTGAAATAATTTTGTTCTAATATTTTAGTATACTCAGGCATGTGGCAGTGTGTGCATGTGTTTTATTTACAGTAGTTATATTATTTGGATGGCTAATTTTAATCTTTTCTTGTGTCTATTTCAAAAAGGTCCAGAACAATTGAAAATTGCTTCACAGAGACAGAAGTCTCAGTCTCAGTAGCTTAAGGCTGCCTTGGAAATTCTTGCTTCCTGCATGGAATTAGGCATAGCTTGCTGAGATATGCAAAACTGGATCTGTTGCAAGGTGGTAAAGCAATATGAGAAAGAAAATGGTTTTGAATATTAGATTAAGCAGCAGTTATGTCTAAATAAATAAAGCCCCATTAATCTGACTGCAAACTCCCCAAAACAATTTAAGAATATACTCTCAAATTTAAGAATAATTGCATTACTACACAAAATGACCAAATGAGCCCAATGAACAGAACAGAATGGAATAACAGAGTTGGAAGAGACATTGGAGGTCTTCTAGTCCAACAGTCACCAACCAGTTCATGGACCACTGGTGTCCGTGAGAAAATTTTGGTGGTCCACAGAAAAATTATTTGCATTTTTATATTGCACTAAATACTATTTATCTTTTTAAAAAATCATATTAGAGATCCGTGGAATTTAAAATTATAAATTTAGTGGTCCCTGAGGTTGGCGAAACATTGGCAACCCCTGTTCTAGTCCAACTCCTTGCTCAAGCTATACCATTTCAGATAATTGACTGTCCAGTCACTTTTTAAAAGCCTCCAGTAATGGAGCTGCCACAACTTCTGAAGGCAAGCTGTTGCATTGGTTTATTGTTTTCATTGTCATGAAATTTCTCCTTAGTTCGAGTTTGCGTCTCTCTTGGTTAGTTTCCAAACATCTTGTCTTGCCTTCTGCTTTGGAAAATAGGTTGATCCCCTCTTCTTTGTGACAGCCCCTCAAATATTGGAACAGTCTAGTCACCCCTAGTCCTTCTTTTCTCTAGACTAGACATGCCCAATTCTTGCAACCATTCTTCAGTGATAGTACAGTTTGATAAAATCAAAAGCTAGGGCCATTAATCTAGCCTAACAAATATTGTAAAGCATGGGTGAGCAACATAGGTTCCTAGGGAATGAAGTGATCCAAAGTCTCTACACTCAGGATTTCTGAGTACAAGTTGTATAGATTTCCACCATCTTGATGTGCGTACAAGTAAGCAGTGTAAGCCTTGAAATATATAAGTACAATTCAAAATACATGGAATTCTATCTATGTATACATAACATAGTTTCCATACAATGAATCTTGTTTCCCTAAAATTAGTGAGTTTCAGATCATTGCAGTTTGCCCATACTTAGCTTAGAACTAAACTGATAAGTACTAGTAGAAAAAGTGAGCATTGACAATCGACCTTGACAAATAACTTGCAAGTGTCAAGTGCTAGGTATTTCGGATGTCACATGATCAACATTTCCAGATAAAATGTTGGAAGTCACAACCAACCTAGAGGGATAATTTACTTCATTTTTCTTGCATAATGAATCTCTCCAATCCCATGTTACCTTTGAAGGTAAAGCTATAATTGGGGAGGAAGAGCCGATTGCATTGATGGGTATTGTTTTGAAAATGTGAATCTTTGCATTACGGCCTGCCAAAAGTTTATACTAACAAAGCCAAAGACAAATGATCAGTACTGTGCATATAAGAAACTGGCAACACTTACATCGGAGGCTCATTTATCATAGAAGTGTAAGGCATAGTAAGAAGTCTCCAATGTTTATTTTCTTTTACTATTTCTCTAAAATAAACCATATAAGCTTCTTTTCATGTAAATGTCTTGTAGCTGCACAGCAGTTCATCTTAAAATGTCAAGCTACAATAGTGCTTAAGTTTTCCTTTATTACCTGTTACAGACTTTTTTGTTTCAGCGCTGGAAAGCCGAAATGTCGAGCTAATCAACAGCTTTCTGGCCATTGTTACTGACCCAAGAGTCGGCTTTCAACTAACAATATAAGTTTTCAGAATTTGGAATACTCTTGGAAATAAAAACCTAAATTATTGTGGATCATTGATCTGTCAGCTGATGTTTCTTTTTTGTTGCTGTTGTTATGTGTATGTTTTTAAAAATGATGAAATCCTTCATAAGAGTATTAAAATAGTCCTTTTATCATTATATAAACCTGGGTAACATCAGAATACTGACAAAAATGATAGTGCAGTGATTACTACAACCTGGACAACTTATCAATGTACTTGCCACAATATTTATTTATTAAGGCAAATTTTAAAATATTGATGTGGTTATGATTTTTATATTTTTAAGGAGAAAATGCAAAGAAAGCATTCAGCCTTTGCTTTTTTTTAAAGAACTAAAACCTTTAGTTTTTTGAATTATGATTGTTGTAATGCCAACAATGGCTGGTATTTTTTCATTGAAAGGGGAACTTCAAATTAGGCTAATATTTGGCTAAAAACAGTATTGCCTCTGAGATCTGTCTTATAATGTTTACAGTTTTACTGTAAATTATATCAGTATATCAGCATATAATGAATGCATACAAACATGCTGCATGAAGCTATGGAAAAGCAAGAAAGAACCTTCCTAAACTCAGTGCTGAAATTAGTGGAATTTCTGATGTATTATTTGTATTCCTTAATCTTAACAGAATTGAATTCTGAGCAATATATACAATTACTGATTTTAATCAAAAGTTAGACAGCTGGATTGAATCATTAGAACAAAAAAATGCATTCAAGAAAGAAATAGGCCAAACATCAGCATAAAACATGCATATGAAAGAAGTTATTTATTCAAGATGTGGAAAATGACAGTAGGCATGATTCGTTTAAAGAAGAGTTAAAATTTTAGTTCTAGCACAACTGTCTTCATTTAGTATCAAAGTACTTGTATCTCAGACGGTTCTTTCTACACTTCGCTAATCATTATAATTGACTTGTCTTTTACTGCCATTAATTATATGATGTAGTAGTCCATTAATAATTATGAGAGTGACACACCTCAGCATTTTCATCTTTAATTATAGATACTATGTTTTTATGATTCAAGAAAATGGCTAATAAAACTGTTTATTAAACACCCACACTATAGATACATAGGTAGAGATACTTATATATATTTACTTGTCCTACAGCACCCTTACCCTTCAGAAGAACAGAAAAAGCAGTTGGCACAAGATACAGGGCTGACAATACTTCAAGTGAACAATTGGTAAGTAATTATACTTCAGTATTTACCCAGTATCAGAATTACAGCCTCTGGCAACTTGCAGCTAATGGTTTGCATTATGATGGTCCACCTTTTAGTAACGTTCTTTCTTAGTTTAGGCTGGCAAATCTAGCGTTAGCCTAGAAAATGCTTTCAGCTAATGGAGCCAGCGATTTTGCTCTCCCTGTGTTATGGCTATCGGCTTTTACAGAGCAGTGGAAATAGTTAGATTTCTTTTTGTAAGTGTTTGCATGGTGATTGGCTAGAATGGATTTGTTTTTGACCACCTTTCAGGAAATCAATTTCTCAACAGCTAGGAAATTACGGATGAATTGTCCATTATTATAGTTATTTCATTCTCATTTTAGTGTACCTTTGCATGCAACGTAATTCAGAATTGCTGCAGTTGAGCATAGAGCGGTCTGAATCTTTTAAATGTTTCTCAAGCCATGAGATAGAGAACTGGTTAGCATAATTACTAAGAAACTAATTAGCAAAAAGAACAAGCAGAAATATAAATGTCCAAATCTTGGTTTAGGAGGGAAAATAAAACTTCTTAAAATATATTAAGTTGTTGTTGTTTCTAATAATATAGCTCTTAATAGGGGGAAAGTGCAGTTTTAAAAAAACAATTTAGTGTGTTGCATTTGTTATTTATATGAAATGTGGGCTTCACACTGAAACAGCATTTAAATTATATTGAAATCTAATGCTGTGTAAAATTAAGTGAATCTAATTAATTGTCCCAATAATTTTAGATTAGTGTTTACGATATGGAAATCTTATCATCTTTGAAGTAATATTCAGGAAATGGCCAAGGCAAGCTCCAAGTGTGATGTGAAAAAGATCTAGACAATTTTTTTCTCTTTTCTTATTATTCCAAAAGTGTCAGAGATTAATATTGCTGAGACTTTGATTACAAGGGTAATCCATTTTAGTGAATAAATTTGGTTTCAATGCTTTATTGCACCTACATTAACCAGCTTTTCGCAGACAGAATGACTAGAGACCAAAGAGAGAGGCTTCAGATATATTAAACTCTTATTATAGAAAATGTAATTTCTGTCAATATAATCCCATGTATCCTTCAATTTTGTACTTTGGAGATAACAAGCTACTTACAATATATTTGCCTTCAGAGGATTAATTCACAAAGTGCTATCTGTAAGACACAGACAGGCTCATATAATCAGAGCTTGTAAAGGTTATCAATTGGTGTGACCTTACAGCAGACGTAGGAGATCAATTTTCTGTAGCCTTTTAAATATGTTGAACAATGAGATCAGAGAATGCTTTGTGCGTTGATTTACACTTATTTTTTTGAATGCGATATAGCAAATAATAAATAATTATGTGTTAATCACTAATAAGGACATCAGAATATAAAAGCACACTTGATGCAGATTTATTGTAAGAACATGCCTGGCTTGTACGTCTGTATCTTGCTTTGTTGGATCCTTAAAATGGGTATGCAATTTTGCAAGTATGTAATGCTACTACTTACAAAGTTTACTGAAATTGGTCTTTGCGGGCAAATTATAACATATTGCAGCCCTACATTGGTAAAAACTTACACAAAACTTTCTGATGATGTTATCGTACTGTTGTCTGCTTCTGTATAAATGGGAGAATACATTTAGACATTTGCACATTTGTAATGCACTGTTGTATCTCTATCTGGGTATCTCTAGTCTTCTACTAGCAAACCTACCTTAGTAATAGGTTCTAGGAAATATTGTGAAAGAAAGTTTTAAAATATGGCCCTTACGTTAGATTGAATAATCAGAATTTTGTATTTGGTTTCATTTTTGTTCTACTTCTATATCATCGGCTGTAATGTTGTTGTGATTCAGTGCATTTATTTTAATATTTCTTCTGTGTTATTATGTATGTAAATAACCCAGTAAATATTTTCTTAAAGGGTGGGGTTTAATAACCGAAAACAAAATGTTAAAACATGAGTTTTTTAAGAATCGCATTAAAAGGGATTAAGAGCCAAATTAAAATAGAATGGCCAGGAAATAAAAGGAAAAAAGATTGCTGAGTTCATCAGAGTTCAAATGAGACAAGGCATGTTGGTTAGAGCAGGAATTTAGAAGGTAATTTTTGTTAGGGCTTGTACCACTTTATTTTCTAGCCCTGTTTGAAGAACTCAGATCCCTTGAAGTGAATAGGTCATGTTCCCTGAGTCAAGATTGGCTAGAAATATATAAACTATATTGTATGTTATTATAAGCTTGTGAATTATTCTAGCCTTCAAGGATAGATTTGAAACCTAGATAATATTCTATCAACAATTATGTTGGGTATGACTAACATGTAATATCCTAAGGGAAAACAATGTGGTTTGTGATAGCTTCCTAAATACTTCATTTTAATGAATTCAGAATATTTCTAAATAGTGCTGTGCAAATAGAAAGCCTGTGTGATACATCTGATCTCAGATATATTTTTTAAAATCTGACTCCCAAGCAGCTGAATAGCCTAAGCTGAAATCCTAAAAAATCATGGCATTTGGCGTATGTATGTATGTATGTATGTATGTATGTATGTATGTATGTATGTATGTATGTATATGGCAGGCAATAGACAAGAGCCGCCCTATCATTAGGCAGACAGAGTGACTACGTGATTGCTTTGCATATCCAAATTAAAAGCCCAGAAGGTATTGGAGATAGACAAAGCTATACATGCACTGGACTGCCCTGTATCATCTGAACTATTCTGCCACATGCAAATGAAATAGAAACAGCCAACATTGAATTAAAATTCAGCTGCCAGGCTGGATGACTTCTCCATGAAGAGTTTTGGTGAGGGTGAGGGCATTTTAGATTTTGCTTCAGGCAGCAAAATGTCTTGGAGTGGCCCTAGATTAGCCTCTACTTTCAAGAGCAAGGCACTTAGGAGAGAAATAGAAATGAGCTTCACTATCAGCACCTATACAACTTAAACTGGTATTCCCTGACTTCAGATGCTGTGCTAAAACAAGCCAATACAGGGATAATATGTTTCATGAACAATTATGTACACTATGACTATAGCTGCTCATTGTTCAAGGTATGAATCTTTTCTCTGACATCAAACAATTAAAGTGGCCTTAAGCAAGCCATTCTTTCTCAACTTTAGCCTTCCAAATGCAATTTGGCAGGATCATATAGATTTACCTTGGAGGTTGGATTATATTACATTATACATTAAGTCCCCTGTTAAATTAATTTAAAATATTTTTATAGCAGCTTATGAAACAGTTGACAAGATAAAATTTAAAGCAATAAACTAGAAAGTAGTTAACTAAAATGAAGTTTACAACTCCTACAAATTTTTAAAGCACTATGCAAATTAGAACTGTATAAAGCATCCAAAAGATGTGCTTGCAAAACGTGTTAGCACAAGCGGAGCCCTTTCTGTGCATGTACATGCAGACAGTCTGGAACAATGTGTGAAAAATTGTGAGAGATTTCCACCTCTTTCAAATACTTTACACAGCTCTAACACAAATTCTAAGTCGTCAATTTGTAATGGTGCCAGTTATATATTCTACAATAGAAGAATGAAGAATTAAACTCAAGTTGTTGACTTGCCCAAGGCAGCTATCTCAAATTAGTAGTAGCACCTATTGGTAATCATAGGTTTGCCTTGTACCAGATTTTTGGATTGTTCTTCAGCTGTCTTTCCACTGAGCTGGGATCAGAGGTGGTATTCAGCTGGAGAACCGGTAGCAGAAATTTTGAGTAGTTCGGAGAACTGATAAATACCACCTCTGACTGGCCCTGCCCCCATCTATTCTCTGCCTCCCAAGTCCCAGATGATTGAGGAAATGGGGATTTTGCAGTAACCTTCTCCTGGAGTAGGGAGGAAATGGAGATTTTGAAGTATCCTTCCCCTGCCACATCTGCCACGCCCACCAAATCACACCCACAGAACCAGTAGTAAAAATTTTTGATTCCCACCATTGGCAGGAATAGATCCTTTCTGCCTGTTCTTTGGAAAATATTTCCAAGTAGTTAACATAATTTATTTCAGGGAAAGTAATTAACGGCTATATTGTAGGGAACTGCAAAATTATTCTTTTTTCTACAACAAAAATCTAACCTATAGACGAGTTTTACCTTGTTTAGTTGATACACATATGATTTGACTGTAATTCTCTGAATTTTTTTTTGTTTAAATCCTTCAAAACCTGTTAACACCCATGAACATTCTTAGTCTGATGAATTAGTAAATGTTGCAGAGATTAAATTAACTTTGAATGGCAGCTTGGGTGTAGATCAGTTCTAACATAACATAAATGAATGATTGCAGTATGGCATGTGTGAATACATGAATACATGAAATTTACTTGGAAAACAAAAGCTTGTGACTTGAAAGTGTGATATTTGAATAAAAATATATTGGATTTGCTGGCCTTCTGAAAGAGGGACATTTTTCAGAATTTCTTTCCAAAAATACTTTAAATTATTTACCTGTGTTTTTTGGATTATAAGACACACCTTTTTTCCTCTAAAAAGAGGCTGGAAATCTGGGTGCATCTTATACACCGAATACAGCATTTTTTGCCTCCTGAAGCCCCGTCCCCTTCACCAAAATGGCCGTGCATAGCCTCATGGATGCTTTCAGACAGCTTGTCGCCGCTGGGAAGGACAGAAATGAGCAAAAAATGACCTGTTTTTGTCCGCCCCCCCCCCGCCACAGCAGCACTCTATAAGCCTCCATAAGGCTATTCATACAATTGTTTTGATCAAAAAATGGGCCATTTTTGCAAAAAACTGGCTGTTTTTTGCTAATTTCCCTCCCTCGGGAGCACTCTGCAAGCCCCCCCCCCCAAGGCTATTCATGCCTTTTATTTGAAAAAAAAACGGGCCTGTTTTCATGAAAAATGGGCTGTTTTGGGGAGGTTTGCAGAGTGCAAAAAACCTTTTCCCCCCTTTCGGAAAGCTGTTTAGTTAGAGGGATTGATGACAATTACATTGATCCAGTGCTGTCCCATCAGAAACAAAATGCTACAGGTTGTCAGCGATTTCCTTCTCCGGCACATGGGTAAATATACCTGGAAACGTCTACCTACCTACCTGCTCTCTCTCTCCCTACCTAC
Organism: Rhabdophis nuchalis; assembly: GCA_039707465.1. Lineage (NCBI taxonomy): Eukaryota > Metazoa > Chordata > Lepidosauria > Squamata > Natricidae > Rhabdophis > Rhabdophis nuchalis. The sequence goes on from CM077643.1 coordinate 231,847,897, forward strand.
TGTATTTCTCTCTCTCTTCCCCCCTCTATCTACCTATATACCTACCTATCTACTGTATTTCTCTCTATTTTTGTCTCTCTATTCATCTACTTATCAACCTATCTACTCTCTCTCTCTCTCTCTCTACCTATCTACTGTATTTCTCTCTCTCTTTCTCTCTCTCTATCCCTCTACCTACCTACCTATCTACACTCTCTCTCCCCCTAACTACCTACTTTATTTCTCTCTCTCTCTATTTCTCTCTCTCTCTATCGCTTTATCTACCTAACTACTCTCTCTGTCTCCCTACCTATCTACTGTATTTCGCTCTCTTTCTCTCCCTCTCTATCCTTCTATCTATCTACCTACTTTTTTAAAAAAAAAGCCTCTTCAAAACCTGGGTGTGTCTTTGATATATATCAAATTTAACTTAACATTTGTATAGGTTGCTATACAAATGCTTCTAAGCCCTGAATCAGACATAAAAATTCAAATAACAGTAAAAGTTTGTAAAGCAAATGTTAGGATTTAGAAGCATAAGATTTTGACTCTATAATCAACCTCTGAAGCATGTAGTAGTAATTGGGAAAGAAGGGGGGAGGGATAAAATATGGTTGTGAAAAGACCCAGCATGATTAGAGTAAACATTTTTTTTATAATTCTCCACCCCTCCCAACCCATATTCTTCAGTTTTAGCACTCAGCTTCCAAAAACCTTACTAAGATTTATGGAAAGATTATACCCATCACTCTTGCCATTCTGATGCTTACAGCATGCATTGCACTTCCCAGGTCCCCCCTTTTTTTTTCTTTGCTTATTGTTATTGTTACGTGTATTGATTCATTTCACTTGTTAAAAAATCAGAAGCAGGCATGTTGAAAAACAAAACTACAAGGGTAGGCTTTGTTTCCCAAAATGATTCAGTATCCTGCATATACTCCCGATGCATCTTTATAAAAATTGGATTCAAAAAAAAAAAAGGGGGGGGGGAAGAAGCATCTGAAGGAGAGGAAGTAATGGTGAGCGTCCTCCTGTTTCCTTTCTTTGAATCAGGTATTTTGTGACTTAAATACTTTTATTAATGTAGCCATTTTTGTGAGAGTGCTAATGAGATTGTTGCAACGTTCTACATGCCCTCGCTTATTGAGAAGGGTGGCTACCCCTCTTTTTTTTTTAAAATAACAATTTTTATTGGTTTTTACAAATTTTATAACAGGGAAAAAGGTATGTAGGATATAGGAAAGATATTTTAGGGCTTCCATGTCGGAGGTGGTGGTCGCCTCCGGGGTTCCATACAAAGAGTAAGGTTTTTTCTTCGGCATAAGGTGGAAGGGAATACATATATATCATATCATAAATTACATGCATTCAATCATTTGTTTCTATTGACATCCGTAAGGATTACACTATGTAAAAGAAAATCATTTTTGTGATCTGAGTCTTTTAGCTATTGTGTCTTCTTCTTCCTTCCCGCCAGTGGGCGGAGCCATGGCCCCTCCCGTTCCCCCATTTTCGTCCTCCAGGGTTGAGGAGTGTTTTTTAAGAAAGGCTTCCGCCTCTTCAATTGTTTTAATTCTTACTCTCCCCCCCTCCCAGAACACCAACATTCCTTCAGGCATTAACCATTTGAACCACACACCCTTTTTATATAGTTTTTTGGATAAGGAGGAATACTTCCTCCGAATCTCTCGAATCTTTTTTTGGGATCTGTTTCAAAATAGCAATCTCATTCTGCATGTATATCCGAGTGCCATCTCTCTGTGCTCTCAGAATCTCATCCCTTGTTGACCTTCTTACAAATTTGATATGTATCTCTCTGGGTACGTCATTTATTCTGGCATATGCTGAATTAATTCTGTAAATCAGGTCAATGTCCCCCCCAAATATATTCCTTACTCTTTTTAGTATAATCTGCTAAAATTGTAGACATTAAATCTTTTAAATTTTCTGAAGGTAATTCAGGAACATTTTGAAACCTTAAAAATAAGGTTCTAGACATATGACCAGCAAGTTCTACTATTTCTTTTTTAGAATCCCTTATCTCCCCCCTCATCTCAACTGCCTCACCCTCCAGACCATCAATGTTTTCTTTATTTTCTATTAATGTTCTTTGTGTCTCCAAAAGTTCCAATCTTGAACTCATCATATCTTTCCGAATTTCTTTTATTTCATTCATTCTATCTTGTAGAGTTTTCTCTATTGTTGATAGTTGAGAAGCCTCTCCCAGTGTTTCTTTTTGCAACATTGCACTAATCTTAGGCTGCTGTGTGTCCGGACTGGCTCTTAATGAGGCTGAAGCGGAAAGAGTTTTTCCATATGGAGGCTTTTTTGATGCCATGGTAAAAGTTTTATGTTCTTGTAATTAAGATGGCGTCTGAAGAGCTGGCAGTCGGTGAGATCGAAGAAAAGGGAAAAGTCTTGTCTAAATTCAAAATATAAAGTCCATAAAGTCCAGAGAGAAAAAATTTACACTCAAGTCCAGTGAAAAAAGAAGGCACACAATAGGAGAAATCCCGAGAGTCACTGAGATGGCATGTGTATAAGTTTTGCAGTGCTGCAAAAATGAAGGAACATTTAAAAAGTAAGCAAAAAAGTTTCTTACTGGGAACAAAGAAGCGCCATTTTTCCGCCTCTTTGGCGTTTGAGAAGAATTAGTGAAAGTCCATTTCTGCTGTAGCAAGATTCAGATACAAAGTATCAACCGCGAATCCACATTTAGCAAAAGCTTTCATTTTCACTTGTTAGATAACCGGATGTTACTTTCTCCCTCTCCCCGCGCCCGGGGAGCATTTTAAATCACCGCTTGTTCAGAGAGGTTTTTTTTTAACAAACTCCCCCCTCTATTCTTCTTTTTAAACAGTTGAAAACATTCAAAAATTCAGAAACCAATTCACAAGCCACTCTGTTGCAATGGAGCCTTGGCACTTCCACCAACTCTGGCTTTTCAGCCCGCTGCTTCAATTTCTGCGGTTCCAGCGATCCTTCGGCGAGGGGAACTCTTCCCCCTGCATTCTGTTCTCCGGCTCCTGGAGCGAAGTGGGAACGACCCCCCCGACCGCCATCGGGATGGGGGGTTTCACCGCAAGCCGCTCGTACGGTTGGTGCTCCCTACAAGAGCCCCGTACCCCCGAAAGGGCCACTAGAGAAAACTAGCGGCGGACGTGTCGGAAAAACACAACCGTCACCTCCGGAAGGCGGAAGCGGTCTTGCTACCCCTCTTTTAAAGCAGTGCTATTATGAGAACTAGTGTGATAACTAGTTGATCATTGTTACATCCAAATAGACGAAAACACTTGCATGATGATTTGATACTTAGATTTCTACCGCATTTGTTTCTTTGCTGGGTTGACCTGTGCATTGCTGGTCAGTATTTTCCAGGCTCTTCCCTCTCTGTTGTGCTTTTACTTTCTCTAATTTAGTTCAACTTTGATCTTCTTTTTTTCTTGTCCTTGAGGTTGAAATTGTTTTTCTGATTAAATTAAATTTCTTGTAATTTTCAAAAAATGTGTAGCCACTCTGCTCAAGAAAATGAAAAGTGGCAGGTAGTTTCCCATCAAACACTACCTTTTTTATGAAAAGTAATCAATTTGTTCAGTTGTGAAGGAGAATGGGGTATGTATGAGATGATTCTCTTATCCCTTATTCCTCTCTCCCACTGCTGCAATTGCTTTCCATACCATGTTATCTTCTGCTGCTCAGTCCACCCACTGCTCACAACAGGATGAACAATGGTACGTTCTCTTACCTTATTTTATATGCAGGAGCATAGAAAAAAACCTGGCAGCGTAAGTCTAAATCAGTGGTCAGCAACCTGCGGCTCTGGAGCCACATGTGGCTCTTTCATCCCTCTGCTGTGGCTCCCTGTAGCTGGTCGGCTCCACAATTGATAGGGCTTTCGATTAGGACAGGTAGAGGAAAAATGATGCCGTGCTAGGAGTAGACACTATGGTCGGGGAACCAGACTTCCACTTGGCTCCAGAACTGAATGGGGGGCTTCAAGTTAGGACTTTTGTGGCACTTTGAGTGTTTAAGGTTGCTGACCCCTAGTCTAAATAATGGTTCTTTTCCAAGTGGGTGAAAACCTCAGTAATTAAGAGATTCAGAAAGAATTACGGTATACATAAAAAAACATATTAAAGACTACATCTCTTCAAACTATAGTTCTATGGAAAGCCAACCCCTTTTTCCTGCTAAGGCAATGTTACATAATTGTGCTCTATTTAAAGGAAGCGACTAGCTTATTATTACAAATATAATACAAATGCATCCAGATCATTTAGTTGGTTTTGCACAATCTTTTTCCCACCTGTAAATTCTTATGCTTTCTGTCCATTGGCACAATGCTTTGGTCTCAGTGTCCAAGGAAGCAGCTTTGGGAAATTGCAAATGAAATTTGTGTTCCTCTAAACGAGAGGCCAAAGGCACTCCAAACTCTCGGGATTACATTGCATTGTTTATGCCTGGTGACCGGAATCATTAGAAAGGAAGTCGATATAATCACTGCAGTATCAATTTGGAAATAAAGCCCTTGCTTATTTTAAAGTAGTTGAGAGAGTTAGGGCAGGTTTCCCACTTCCGCTGCATAACACCTATGTATTGGGATTATAACTCTGAAAATTTTAGGAGGTTTACTGAAAGCACAAGGCTCTAGGGGAGGCTTACTCAGAGCTGCAAATATGTACATATCATTGTTTCTTCAATGGACATGGATAGCAGTGAATTTTATCTATTGGGGGCTGGTAATTTGGGATTTTATTTACCATTTTTAAGTGCTTAGATGTGTGGTTGCAAATCATTTCCAAGCATTTCCAAATACTTTTATGAGCAATCAGAGTTACAATAAATGCAAGCACTTGGCTGTAAATTTTAAACCTTCCCAAATTATCCAATGTAAATGATCTAAAATCAATCAGGGATCATCATGTTTCAAGGGAGAGTTTTCCTTTTATCCTATGCTCAGGCATGATTTAATAATGTCTTTAGAGGAGCTGTTTAAAGATTTAGCTATAGGCTGTTTGGCCAAGATAGTAAAAAGACAAAAAAGGCAAGGGAAAGCAACAAACACACAAAAAACAAAAACAAAAAAACAGATAATGAAAATAATGTGCAATAGCATAAAAGGCAGGGGTAACATCATGTTATGTCAGTTTTGTCAAACAAAATCCAAATTTATGGAAAGAGTTTATTTATATCCTGGCCTTCTAATGTTTAGGCATGTCTCCAATATAACTGTAATGAGTACTGTTTACAATTTATTATTCCAGATAGGTGTTGCTCTTTGAGAATGCATATTATAACATTAAAAGATGGCTATTAGGAAATAAAAAAAATGAAGTGCTTTGTATCTTCTATTTAATATTGTGGGGAACTTAATTACACACTTAAAATAAGTAAAAGTTTATTTGGATTGTGCCCATTCAAAATAGGTCTGTTGAATTGATCCTGTAAATGCTGATTTAACAGCAGTTGAAAATAGCTATCCCATAGCTGTTTTAATACTTATTTCATGCTTTTCATCTTCCATGTTTAACTATTGTGGTTTATTGTGTGTATTTTTTTTACATCTGTGCTGTTTTCTTATATTTAACTAGAACGAACTGATCAGCAGAAATAACTATTTATTTATTCATGTATTTATACCAAACGCAGTTAGATTTATATACCACTTTACAGTGCTTTATAGCCCTCTCTAAGTGGTTAACAAAGTCAGCATATTGCCCCCAACAATTTGGGTCCCCATTTTACTGACGTGAAGGATGGAAGGCCAGGTCAACCTTGAGCCTGGTGAGATTTGAACTGCCAAATTGCACGCAGCCGGCAGGCAGCAGAAGTAGCCTGCAGTACTGCATTCTAACCATGGTGCCACCAAGGCTCCTTATGCACAGACTCCTGGTAAGACCAACCTGTGAGAATTTATAACTATTAGTTAATATAAAACTGTTAGTTAAAACTAGCCAATCAATACAGTATGTAACAGTACATAACAGTGAAACCTTACAGAGGTTTTGGAATTTATTTTTTGTTACCCAATGTGATCAAACACCTCTCAATCATGTGCAGTTTCACTAGTATATGGCTGACAAATTGTCAGGCCCAGACGAAAAATAACATATCCTCCAGCCAAAGTTAAGTACTTTATTTGCTCACACTAACCTGTTGCCCTATTAAGTCTTTACTACTCTAACCCTAACAGATATATACTGGGAGATTCTAGAGCAGGGTTGCTGGGGTGGGTTCTGCCAAGCACTACTGCCAGTTTGTGGGTGCACTGCGCATGCTCTTGATGCATGCTGAGCATACATGTGCAGTGCAATGAAAATTGTTCTGCACATGCACAGAAGCGAAAAACAAGATGACGCCAACCAGTTTGAATGGCGAAACGGGAGCATGCGCCTGTATGGGGGGGAGCACCAGAAACCAGAAGAGCAGTTCCCCTCCATGCCTGGAAGCTACTCTACCGGTTTCTGGTGCTCCTGCATGCACGAAGACCAGCTGTCTGGGGCACATGTGTGTGCCAGAACCTGGAAGAGAAACAGGTGATGGCTGGCATGCCCAGAGAGATTCAGATTCAGATTTATTAAATTTACAGTATATACCACCCTATCTCCTTTTCGGGACTCAGGGTAGTGCACAGCCAACAGTAAAAGTAGGTAATACAAAAGCTAAAAAACCACATGTTAAAAATATATTAAATAGATTGGCCTGCCAATTAAAACCCCCTGCTAAAATCAATTTAAAAACTACGACAGGCTGGCTGCATGAAATAAATGGGTCTTCAGGGCCCGACGAAAGAGGCGTAGGTCTGTGATCATCCGTAGTTCAGGGGGTAGGTCATTCCAGAGGGCAGGAGCTGCCACAGAGAAGGCTCTCCCCCTAGGGGTCGCCAGCTGACATTGCTTGGTCGATGGCACCCTGAGGAGGCCCTCTCTGTGGGAGCGAACTGGTCGGTGGGAGGTATTTGGTAGCAGGAGGCGGTCTTGCAAGTAGCCAGGTCATAAAGAGATGGCTCTATGTGCCACTTTCAGCACGCGAGCCATAGGTTTGCCATCATGATTCTAGGGAATGGTTATTTTAACTTATTTCCTCTGTCTTGCATCCAGCTCTGGCCTATGATACCTTTCCTCCCTCCTTCCCTCCCTCTCTCTCTCTCTCTCTCTCTCATACACACACACCCTTGGAACGAGTCCCTCCTTCCAGGGAAACTGCCTTTTCATTGTAGTCCATCACACCCTTCTCTCTTCATAGACACAATCCATCACAAAAGGTCAAAGTTCATTATCCATGATAAATACTTTGCTTGGTAAACCAACCTTTCTGAGTCATCCAGCCTTTGCACATAGGCAGGAGAGGACTTCTAGATGCTGCCCCCAACAATTTTCCAATGATTTGCAGTCTTCTGACCTTATTGGGTCATCCCCTTTCTCCCCATGAAAATGAATCAATGCACACTGGAGAGCTCTGCTGAGACAAAGTGTTACCCTTCGGAAAGAAGAGAAGATGCTCTGAGATCCTTCAGCTTGGCAGGCAAAGTACTTCAACCTGGCCCCCTGGCGGAGTGCAGCCTCAAGTTCAAAAGTTAGCTGGAATCTATTTTGTAACCCTATAAGGACATCTACCAGACTAGGCAAAACACCATCATTCCATTCCAAATGGAACTATACTGTTGCAAAATCATCCCCCCCCCAAAAAAAGTGACACGCATCCTTCCCATTACTTAGAAGAGGAATGTTCCACTACTTTCTTAGTCTGACAATGCACATTTTATTCTTTAAATAGTATTATTCTTAACTACCATTGAGGAAAAGGAAGTGCCAGCTTTTAATTTTAGATTGTCAAATTGTATTTAAAGAGTGGTCAGAGTGCAAAGACTACAGCAGAGGAAGCACTTACAATGTTTGGGCCACTACAGAGAAACTTTTAGCTCTGATCTCACCTTGCACAATACCCATAGCAGACCAGCGGATAATATAGTATGGAAGGTTAAAGCTAAGCAGACTCGTCTAGAGTTTGGATAGACTCTGATATTAATAGAATAATATAAACTCTAAAAAAATCTTTAAAATCAATCAAAACTGTTTTGGATGTATAATAATAAAACTTCTTGAGAACCATATTAAATTATTATTAGAAAAGTTAATGTATACCTTCCAAGAAGAAGCCATAACTTGAAAGGCAACTGTACTGTGATATACATTTAGTTTTGGAATTATCTTTCCTGACTAATTTGTTGCTGAAGAAAAGTTTATAAACCATCCTTAACCTGGTACGTTCCAGACAGGCTGCAATTCAATCTTTCTTACCTCCTTGCTTGCTTGACTATGCTGGTTGGAATTCTCAAAGCTGAAATTCCCATGCTTCTGGAAGGCACTGGTGGCATTAGTTAGATATTTATGTATCACACTCAGCTGCTGCCCATCTCACTATCAAGCAACTCTCATACAAGGATCCAGGGTGGTGTTCACTTACTTTCCCTACCTGTTTGCAAATGTGAGCGCACACACCCTATCTGCGCATATGCTTGGCCTTCTGCGCATGTGCTTTGCCTTGAAAACATGCCAAATAGGATGACATAGAGCCAGGGATTTCCACTACCAGTTCACCAGTCCGAACCATCTGAATACCACCCCTTAACAGTGAAACAATGCAGCTTTTGTTGATTTTTTTTTTAAATCCCAAGATTCAGTGCAGTTAGCTGGCAATTTTCAGGGAAGTTCCAATGCATTTGAGAAGACTGAGTTAGACAAGAGACATGCTTATAGTAACATCCAATACCTGGTGTTAATTTTTTTTTTAAAAACAACCTTTCAAAATGAATGCAACAAAGGAAAGATTAAGAAAAGTAAATATAATGTGTGAAAACCACTGCTGAGTTCTTTGAAATATGACAGTGAGCCCAAAGAAATAATACTTGTAAATCTGGTTAATAATAGCTGGCAAAAAATGTGAGATACCTTGTTTATCAAGAAATAATTTACTTAAGACAGATATCCATAGCTGTTTGCACATATACACACAGGAAGCAGTAAATGAGAGAACGGGAGACATGCAGTGCAAATAGGACAAAATAAACTGTAGACAAAACAAGGCTTTTAAATACACTGAAGGTGTTTAGTTGAGAGTTGAGATAAACTTTACTTTAAAAAAATGAAAAGACCATTTTCAATTTTGCCCCAATTCATAGATGATTATATAGCATTCTCTATCTAGCTCAGAATTTACCTGCCTGATCTATTTTGAGTTGTGTAATATTACTATTTTCATATTTAATAATTAGTTTGGATTGGTGGATAATAGCAAGAACAAAATTCCTATGATATTAAATCCCTGTTATAAAGAGGAAATCAGGTAGGGACACGAGAATCCTGACCATAAGTGGTGAGCAAGGTAATTAGATGGAAATCTTTGTTATTGTCTTCTTTCAGAACACAAAATACAAATCAATGGGAAGCATGAATTAATAAAAATAATTTCTAAATATAAAACAATCAATAGATGCTGACATCTAAACACTTAACTCTAAAATTCACATAGCTAGTTTAAATTTGTTCTCGAGGATTATGAATAAAATGAATCCTTGTGCCTAAAACAAGGGGAAAACAACAAACTTTAAGTTAGCTATCAACTAATAAATATTGAGTTAAAAATTCATCCAAGTGGCCTGGTTTTTTTGGGTTTTTTTTTAGTACAGTCTGAATGAACCTTAGCACTGGAATGGAATAAAGTTCTGAACATCAAAAAAATACATTCAATTAACTTAATCTATTTTGAGTTGCATGGAATTAATCTTCAAGGGTGCTGAGACAGGAAGATAGCTATCCTTTGGAAAGGCTAAGGGGAGATCACTGGCGCTTAGGATAAATGAGTACAAGCAAATTTCTGGCAATCAAAGTCTTTGAGAGGTGAATAAATCTTTGAGTTAATGACTTATCAAGACATTCTGATATTCAGTGTGCCAAATCTACTGTGTTAGCCCTTCTAATCCTAGCAATACTTGGGCAAGAAGCAATAAGAGAGCAGTGTGTTTACCTACTTATAGTTCTACCACCTTGAGCTGCAGTGGAATTAATTTCAATTTGCAAACAAAATGCAACTCCCTTGAATAAAAAACAGTAAGTGTATCTGCAGCACATATGTAGATACTCATGCCAATGGTAAGATTAGCAAAAATGTAAAGATTTCAATGTGGGACCAGACCTATTGGGCTATATTCAAGATTTTGTCTGCTGACCTCAACTTGCACAATCGGTTCTCTTCTTGCATTTCTGAAGCATCTTCATAAGTCTCCCACCCACCCCCGCTTGTATTTGAGACTCTGGAAAGCAGATTTAGGGAATGGGGCTGGTGGCAGAGAAGAATTGAATATAATTCACTCTTTGTCCCCATTAGCTTTCTATCTCATTTCCATCTCCTGTTACCTAGAGAAAGTTACAATACAATACAATACAATAGCAGAGTTGGAAGGGACCTTGTAGGTCTTCTAGTCCAACCCCCTGCATGGGCAGGAATCTTATACCATTTCAGACAAATGGCTGTCTAACATCTTTTTAAAGACTTCCAGGGTTGGGGCATTCACAACTGCTGGAGGCAAGCTGTTCCAGAGGTTAATTGTTCTTACTGTTAGGAAATTTCTCCTTAGTTCTAAGTTGCTTCTCTCCTTGGTTAGTTTCCACCCATTGCTCCTTGTCCTGCCCCCAGGTGTCTTGGAGAAAAGTTTGACTCCCTCTTCTTTGTGGCACCCTCTGAGATATCGGAACACTGCTATCATGTCTCCCCTGGTCCTTCTCTTCATCAAACTAGACATACCCAGTTCCTGCAGCCGTTCTTCATATGTCTTAGTCTCCAGTCCTCTAATCATCTTGGTTGCTCTTCTTTGCACTCTTTCCAGAGTCTCCACGTCTTTTCTACATCGTGGCGACCAAAACTGTATGCAGTATTCCAAGTGTGGCCTTACCAAGGCACTATACAGTGGCATTAACACTTCACGCGATCTAGATTCTATCCCTCTGTTGATGCAGCCTAGAACTGTGTTGGCTTTTTTGGCAGCTGCTGCACACTGCTGGCTCATATTTAAATGGTTGTCCACTAGGATTCCGAGATCCCTCTCACAGTTGCTACTATTGAGCAAGGTACCACCTATACTGTACTTGTGCATTTGGTTTTTCTTGCCTATATGTAGGACCTTACTTTTTTCACAATTGAATTTCATTTTATTAGACAGTGCCCAATGTTCAAGTTTGTCTAGATCCTTCTGTATCCTTCTGTAAGTTGTAAGCTCTAGTAACATAACTATCATATTACAATTTTTTGTTTAAATCTTCTACAGTTGTATACTTGTTTCAAAATATATTTTTCATTCCAATTGCTTTAGCTGAAATCCAAGATACAAAATGTGTGTGTACGTACAATAAATGATTAATAAAAGTAAGGTAATAACAGTAAAATACTGATAACAGTTATATTGTGCAGCTGATACACAAGCTATCTCATAAATTTTATTTTTAGGAAATGCAAAGTGAACCTTTACAAAAGGATATCAAGGTTTATCAAAAACCGACTAAGAACCTGGAATTTGTTTGGAAGCCCTGGACTTGATCTATTTTTGAATAGGTTTAGGAACCCTTTGTTGGAAGATACAGTATTTTGTCCTTAAAGAAGTTTAATTCCATGTTTAATGATTAGACCCAGAGAACTAAATTGCCAACAAATTAGGAACTGTTCCATCAGAGCTGCATTTTCTCTCTCATAACATGGAAGAATCTGAACCTGCATAAAAGAAACTCTACACTGCATTGCTAAAAAGTCACCCTGATATTTAAATATAAGGCAAAATATTGCTGATTAAAAGTGTTCTTTTTATGCACAGATAAATAGGAATGAAGTTCTTGTAAAAAGTATGTTTTATATCTTTATTCAGTGGATCATTTTTAACAGAAAGGGGAATGGAATTTTTTTAAACAGGAAACAAAAATACTACTAGTTTTCTGAATTAAAACTAATATCACTTAACTATTAAATGAAATATACTTTGCCTGATTATATTAATCATTGCTGAATGAAACCTTTCACAGTTTCAGAAACTTAACAGGCTTAGGGTTAAGTTTATGGTTCAGGAAACTTAATTATGGTTTCCTTTGTTCACTGAATTAACAAATCACCAGCCAGAATTCCACTATTTGAGGGGTTCATAAATGGATGTTTGCAACAGGCAGGCAAACTATTATCTGGAAATGTTAACACTAGTAAACTTGAAGTATTTCAAATATTTTAAATGATAAACCATGGTTACAACTACCCTTTGTGTTCACATTTGTTATATACAAGCTTAGTGCTAAGAGTTTTGAGGATGAAAGCACACCAATAATTCCAAAGAATAGAGTTGATTATTATATACATAGAGTTGGAAGCCATGTTTTATATTTTACATATTCACATTTCAGTGTTTTCCATGACATCTGAATTGGGCTGGGAAACAAAACTGATTATACTTAGCTCTAATCTTGTGACATTCGGATTTTGTCCATATGACATTTGTATGCTATTTTGAACATCATAATCTTTTGACAGCATGAAAGGATTTGCTAAGCTTGAACCAGTTAGTATGGACAAAATTAGGGCACTTAAAAGCCAAAGGAGACAGCAGTGGCAAATCAATTTCAAGATTAAAAATAAACTCTCTTCATATATCTATGCTTTAAAAAGAAGAAGATACACAGCTTAATAAAACAATAACAGTCAAGTTTGTAGGAAACAAAACTAGTTGCTATCTTATTATCTACTCATATTTAACAGAATAACAGTATTGGAAGGGACCTTGGTGATCTTCTACCCCTCAAGCAGGAGACCCTAAGCCATTTCAGACAAATGGTTGTCCCAGTTTATTTTTTAAGCCTCAGTGATGGAACGCCCACTACTTCTGAAGACAAACTATTCCATTGATTGATTGCTCTCACCATCAGGAACTTTATCCTTAGTTCTAGGTTGCTCTCTCCCAGCCAATTCACTCCCACAGAGAGGGACTTCTCCGGGTGCCGTCCACTAGTCTATGCCAGCGGGCGACGCCCAGGGGAAGGGCCTTCTCTGTGGCGGGCCCGACCCTCTGGAACGACTTTCCCCCCGAAATTAGAACAACCACAGACCTTCGCTCCTTCCGGCAGAAATTAAAAACACACTTCTTCTGCTTGGCCGGCCTAGGGTAATTAAATTGTTTTTAAACTGTTTTTAGGGGTTTTTAGGGTTAGTTTTAGTTTTATATGGGTTTTAGCACAGGGTCAGTTTAATTCGTTTTTAACTTTGTACTTTGTGGTTCTAATTGTATTTTTAATTCTCTGTGCCCCGCCTCGAGTCCCTTCGGGGAGAGAGAGCGGGCTATAAATTATTATTATTATTATTATTATTATTATTATTATTATTATTATTATTATTATTATTATTATTATTATTATTATTATTATTATTATTATTATTATTATTATTATTATTAATATTATTATTAATATTAATATTATTATTATTAATATTATTATTATTATTATTATTATTATTATTATTATTATTATTATTATTATTATTATCTCCTTGGTTAGTTTCCATCTATTGTTTCTTGCCTTGCCTCTGGGTCACACCAGACCACACTACCTTTCTCTCAAAATGGGTCATAGTCATTATTGATAATCCTACAGGTTTTTGAAGGAATTATGAAACCTTTTAGATTCCACTCCCTTATGTTAAAGTATGATACGGATGAATGGCATAGTAATTTATGGTATCAAGATAAGCAGACTTGGTGGATTGTTGTATCAACTGCTGATAGAGCAACATTTGGATTTGTTTCATCAAAACCTGTTCTGAGTAGCTGTAACTTTTGAAGTGAGTTCCAGTGAATGGAGAGCAAGGGAAAAACATGTCACATCTACAAAATCATATGTGGAACATAATGTTGGATGTAATCCAATTTAATATTTCAAAGCTTAAGTTGTCTCTAATCTGTCCCAGTTCATTCTGATTACATTCCTTGAGTAGTTTTAACAACCCTTATTTAGAACCAAGGATAACACTGACCCTCCCCCATCTTTCTCAGTTATTAGCATGCTAAGATTGTTTTCCTAAATAAGTGCTGAACCCAAATCAAAAGCAGAAAACAGGAAGATTGACAATTTTTCATTTGAATAATCTGTTGATTCCAAACCATGTTCCTCAAAATGAATGTATTGATGAGATATTAATAGGCTGTATGGTTTACTATTAGCCTTTTTATTAGGCAGAAGTTCTACATCCCAGTTATGTAAATATCTGTGAGAATTATTCAGTATTGTCTAGTTCCCTCAGCTGTCTCAATATTTACTTGTTTATCAAATATAGATATCACCTAAATCACTTTCACTCTGGAAAATCTCTGGAGGTTTACAGCTATAAAAGCATTAAAAAACCATATAAAAGAATAGTACATCAGTAAAATGGGAGCCAAGTAAAAACAAAGATAAAATTAATCTTTAATAGAAAACTCTAATCTTTAGGTCTTTCTTTGGGAAATCTCTGGCCATTAGGATTTGAAAATGCCGGAAGTCCGCTTAAGCAGCCTATCTGGGACATTGACTTTCAAACCAGCAGTAAAATCGAACTTAGTATCCAATTCCACAGAATTTTTCTTACAAGAGTGTATGCCATCATTCTGTCTCTTCTGTTCTGAAACTGTCATCTATCTCTATCTTGGTGGTGGCTCAGTGGTTAGAATGCAATATTTATTTATTTATTTATTTATTTATTTGGATTTATTGACTGCCCCCTCTCTCCGAAGAGACTCGGGGTGGTGTACAAGAATTTAAGAGCATATACATATATAACAATTATAAATAATAAAACTAAATTAAATGTTTTACCCTGTGTTAAAATATCTCGTTTAAATTTATAACGTAAAAACCCGATTAGGTAATATTTACTACAAATAGGCTGGTACGGTAGATTAGTTAAGGCCAGGCCGGCCTGCTGGAAAAGATGGGTCTTTAATTGTTGACGGAAGGAACAGAGGTCCGTAGTAGATCTAAGCTCGGGGGGTAGGTCATTCCAGACGGTTGGGCCCGCCACAGAGAAGGATCTTCCCCTGGAAGCCGCCTGTTGGCATTGCCAGGAGGACGGCACCTGGAGAAGTCCCTCTCTGTGTGAACGAATCGGTCGAAGGGATGTGTGGGGTAGGATACGATCACGCAGATAGCTAGGACCCATGCCATGGAGCGCTTTAAAGATGGTAATCAACATCTTGAAGCGCACCCGAAAGGCCACAGGTAGCCAGTGCAGCTCACGCAGGAGCGGTGTTACGTGGGAGTACCTGGAGGTACCCATAATTACCCGCGCGACCGTATTCTGGACTAGCTGTAGTCGTCGGGTGCACCTCAAGGGGAGCCCCATGTAGAGAGCGTTACAGTAGTCTAGTCGGGAAGTCACGAGTGCATGAGTGACTGTGCGAAGGGCGTCCTGGTCCAATAGGGGCCACAACTGGCGTACCAGGCGAACCTGGCAGAATGCCCCCTTGGCCACGGCCATCACATGATCTTCCATAGACAGCCGAGTATCTAGGAGGACGCCTAAGTTGCGTGCCCGATCCACGGGGGCTAGAAGTTCACCCCCTATGGCCAGTGATGGGATCAACTGGTTGTACCGGGGCACCGAAAACCACAGCCACTCGGTCTTGGATGGGTTGAGTCTGAGTCTGTTCCTTCCCATCCAGCTCTGCACGGCTTCCAAACATCGGGACATCACTTCAACGGCATCGTTGGGGTGGTTTGGGGTAGATATGTACAACTGAGTATCATCAGCGTACAGATGGTACTCCACCCCAAAGCCACGGATGATCTCACCCAGCGGTTTCATATATATGTTGAACAGGAGTGGTGAGAGGACCGACCCCTGAGGAACCCCGCATGTGAGGGGTCTCGAGGTCGACCTCTGCCCCCCTGCCAACACAAATTGCGATCAATCGGAGAGGTAGGAGGAGAACCACCGTAAAACGGTGCCCCTCACCCCCAACACCAATATTGCAGGCTAAGTCTGCCAGCTTCCAGCAGTTTGGCAGTTCAAGTCTCACCCGCTCAAGGTTGATGCAGCCTTCTATCCTTCCAGTAAAAGGAGGACCCTATTTGTTGGGGGCAATATGCTGTAAACCGCTTAGAGAGGGCTGTAAAGCACTGTGAAGTGGTTTATAAGTCTTAAGTGCTATTGCTATCTCAAAGGAATGCCCTGGTAGAAAGCATGATGGACTCTGACCCAGGCTACCCTCAATTTACAACCATTCGTTTGGTTACCGTTCAAAGTTACAATAGCACTGAAAAAAGTGACATATGCTGTTTTTCACATTTATAACCACTGCAGCATCCTCATAGTCATGTGATCAAAATTTAGACACTTGACAACTGGCATGTATTTATGACAGTTTCACTGCCCTGGGGTCATGTGATCTCCATCTGTAACCTTCCCATTTGGCTTCTGTCCAACAGGAAGCCAGACTCATTTAACAACCATGTGATTTACCTATTAACTGCAGTGATTCATTTAACAATTGTAGCAAAAAGGTCATAAAATGGGGCACAACTGACTTAACAACTGTCTTAGGAATGAACATTTTGGGCTCTACTGTGGGTGTAAGTCAAGGACAACCTGCATGCATTTTCAAGTTGCCCAATTCTGTGTGTCTATTTTTACTGTTCATCTCATCTGTGACTGAAGATTTTTCCTAATCTTCATGATTGCCAGTAATATTGGTATTATTGTTATTATTTCATTGTTAGGGTTTGGTGTAATGGTTAAGGTGCTGCACTTAAAACCAGGAGACTGTAGATGCTATCACAGACCTAGAGGAATTACTTTCTCTCAGCCCAATTCACCTCACAGGGCTGTTGTTGTGGGAAAAGTAGGGGAATATTAGAAGAAGGGATATTGTGTATGTTTGCTGCCATAAGTTATTTATAAAAAATAAATGTGGGGGGAAATGTGATAAAGAAAGAAGCATTGTATTGTATATATGTAATAAAGGTTTGTTATTGTTGTTGATCTTCCTCTTAGCAAAGCCCCCCATATTTTTAGTCTAGTTAAATGAACAATGAGAGACAATTTGTAACCACCAAAAAGACAGCCAGTTTGGTCTAACGGTTAAAGCGCCAAGCTAGAAAGTGGGAGTTCAAGTCTGCCTCAGCCATGAAAACTAGCTGGATGAACATGGGCCAGTCACTCTCTCTCAGTCCAACCCACCTCAGAGATGTTGTTGTGTGGAAAATAGGAGCAGGAAGGTGTGTTGGATAAGTTCGCCACCTTGAGTTACTCATATAAATAATAAAGGCGGAATGAAAAAATAAAAAATAAAATAAAATAATTATTATTTATTTAATGTATTTAAATAAATTAATGCTATTTATTTAAAAATAGCAATAAAAATAAATAAAATCATTTAAATCTCTGCAAGTAATGATTCAAACAACTGGATAAGTAAAAAGTTAATACTTTCAGATGGTGACTCTGCATATTAACCCAAACTAGATTGAAGATTTGGGACAGATTGATATGGTTCAGGAAGAAACAGGATTGATCAAGTTGTTTGCTTGATTAAAATATACTTGCAGCAAGTAAGGGAGGGATTTTTTTTTTAGTCACATTGGCACTCTCTTGTGCTATTTGTGGATTCTGATTAGTAAAAGCAAGTGGCCTTTCTAATTAGTTTCCCATCTTCCTTAGGAGAAAGAACTCCCCAGAATGTGGGTTTACCTTTTATCAAAGCAGCATGTGAGGAAAAAGCTGATGGTGAAAAGCCATCCTGTGTTTTCACAATTATTTATAAAGTATCTCTGAGATTTAAGGTGTTCATATTTCATAAACAAGAGGGCTTATGCATAATAAAGGCATAATCGGGACGCCCTTCGCACAGTCACTCATGCACTCGTGACATCCCGACTGGACTATTGTAACTCTCTCTACATGGGGCTCCCCTTGAGGTGCACCCGGAGACTTCAGTTGGTCCAGAATGCAGCCGCGCGAGCAATTATGGGAACCGCTAGGTTTACCCATGTAACACCGCTCTTGCGCGAGCTGCACTGGCTGCCTGTTGTCTTCCGGGTGCGCTTCAAGGTGTTAGTTACCATCTTTAAAGCGCTCCATGGCTCGGGACCTAGCTATCTGCGGGATCGGATCCTGCCTCATACATCCTCACGGCCGATTCGCTCCCACAGAGAGGGACTTCTCCGGGTGCCGTCCACTAGACTTTGTCAGCGGGTGACGCCCAGGGGAAGGGCGCTCTCTGTGGCCGGCCCAGCCCTCTGGAACGACCTTCCCCCCGATATTCGAACAACCACGGACCTCCGCTCCTTCCGCCTGAAATTAAAAACATATCTTTTCTGCTTGGCCGGCCTAAGGTAGTCTCTCTGCTATGGGGTTTTTATTTAATTATAGGGTATTTTAGTGTTTAATGGGATTTTTAGCACAGGTATTAGATTTAATTCGTTTTTATGCCATGTTTGTATATTTATTGTTTTTATTCTCCTTGTGCACCGCCCCGAGTCCCTGTGGGGAGATAAAATAATAATAATAATAAAGGTAACTTGAGTTTACAAGGTGTTGTACTAAATTATATTGTATGGTTGCTTAGAACAGGCTTGGACCACATCTGCAAGTACAGTAATAACTAGAGTGTTTATTAATGTAACTAAGAGGCTTAAGCATGGATCAAGATAGATTGTAGCTCAAGCCTAAAATGTTAGCCTTAGGCATACCATTTACAATTGGACTTAATTTCTTATCTGCAAAGTGAGCTTCCTTACTATGCAGTGTAATTGGTTGAACAGTATACAACATTGATAGAATGCAATGTCTATGAAGATTCTCTGTCAACCAGATCACGGTTGTCTCAAAGATATTTTTCCAAAAAGCAACTGGACTTTGTTTTTCCTTGAAGACATTTAGCTTCTCATCCAAGAAGCTTCTTCAGTGCGCAGAATGCAATATTAAATATAGGATAAACATGTCTTAATATTAACACTTTTTCATACTGAATCTTAATTTATAATTTCTGGAAGACACTCATCCATAATAATCCTAATTTATCTTAATTCAATTTCAACCTGTTCCCCCTTTTTCAGTCCATAACTGTCTCTGGCAGGGGTGGTTTCAAATTTTGTTACTATTGGTTTGGTGGGTGTGGCTAGGTGGGGGAGCATATGACTGAGTGGGCATGGCCAACTAGACATCACTCACATGCCCATTCAGTCACATGCCCTCCTCACCTAACCACGCCCACCTAATCGGTGAAAATTTCTGTTTTGCCAGCTGGGAGGCTGGCAAAGAAGCCTCACTTTCCCTGCCACCGCCGCTGCTTCTACCTCAGTGCCAAACAGTCTGTGCCCTCCCTCTATGGACTGACGCCATAGGAGGGCAGGAAAGAAGCTAGTTTTGGGAGAGACCTTCCTGCCCCCTTCAGAGAGCCTGTGCAGTGAGAAGGAGGTGGGCTGGTTTGAATGCGGGTGGGCGGTTTGTGGCCGGCGCGTCCTTTGTTCATTGGGGTGGGCGCAGCAAGATGCATGTCGAAGCAGTGCCCATGTTGCCTGCCTGGGTGATGACAGCATGTGGGGGGGTGAGTTTTTCCTTTCCCCCCCTCTCTCTCCCTCTCTGCCCCAACCACCTTCCTTGCCAGCAATGTTCCTGAGCAAACTCTTATGTCCTCAGCTGTTGCACCTTGTTTGCAAAGCGGCTCTCAAAAAGAACGAAGCGAGCATGGCACACCCAGAGCTGCCACTTCTTCACAACAGGCAGGAGGAGGCAGTTCTCTGGATCCACATGGCGAGGCAGGGTGAGCATCCGAGCGGGCAAGTTTAGGGGTGTGGCCAGCCAGATACTGGTTCAACGACCCATGCCCAATTACCACTACCAGTTTGCCTGAACCAGTCTGAACCAGGAGCAACCCACCTCTGGTCCCTGGGCAATTCTTAAGCTGCTTGCGCATATTTGTTATAATTCAGTTGGAAATGAGACATAGAATTAGATATTAACAACATAGTGTTGGTACCATAATACTGAGCCGTGGTGGTACAGTAGTTAAAATGCAGTACTGCAGGCTACTTCTGCTGACTGCTAGCTGACTGCCATTTGGGAGTTCGAATCTCACCAGGCTGAAGGTTGACTCAGCTTTCCATCCTTCTAAAGTGGGACCCAGATTGTTGGGGGCAATATGCTGACTCTGTAAACTGCTTAGAGAGGACTGTAGAACACTGTGAAGCAGTATAAAATTCTATATGTCACCAAACTTGGCAATTAAAGCAACTAGTTCTATATTTGACTAAATGAATTAATTTCAATCTAGCTTCAGACTTGAATATAGAACTAGTTGCCTTGATTGCCAGTCTTCTTCCAGGTTGTTTCATTGTCATCATACTTTTAGCACATTTCCCCCAGAAGGAAGTAGTTATAACTAGATTGCCTTTTCTGAAACCTCATTATATACCACTATCTAGATTATACACTATTATACAGTTACCTTATTTAAAGAAGCACTAATCATTACACAGACTCGTGATGGCAAACCTATGGCATGTGTGCTACAGGTGGCACGCAGAGCCATTTGTTAGGGCACGTGAAGCATTGCCCTGTCAGCTGCAGTGCGCATGCACATGCTGGCCAGCTGATTTCAGCCTTCTTTTGAGGCCATTTTTTGCACTCCGGAGGCTTCCTTGAAACCTCCGGAGTGCAAAAAAACGGTCCTACAGGCAAACTGGAAGTTCAGGAATGGACTTCCAATTTGCTCGTAGGGCCATTTTTCGCGCTCTGGAGTCTTCAGGAGGCTTCCCTGAAGACTCCAGAGCACGAAAAATGGCCCTATGGACAAACTGGAAGTCATCATTCTTGAACTTCCAGGTTCCCTCTAGTGCCATTTTTCAGCCTCCAGAGGCTTCAGGGAAGCTCCTGAAGCCTCCGGAGGGCCTCCGGGGGCAGCGGGAGAGGCTTGTTTTCACCCTCCCCAGGCTCCTAGAAATCCTCTGGAGCCTGGGGAGGGTGAAAAAAGCATGCCAAAAGCAGGGGGAGTGCTGGTCGCATGCATATGCACACGGGGGAGTCACATACTTGCGTGGTGGGTCACGTGCATAGCATTATGGGTGTGGCATGCCCACGCACAACCCCCCTGTGCACCCCCTGCTTTTGGCATGGGAGCCAAAAAAGGTTAGTCATCACTGACATAGATTCACTTGGTTGGAAGATTTGAAGAACTGGTATTTGGCCTGACCTCCAGAAACATCTTGTGCACTTTCGCAAGTCACAAAAATTGAAATAGATGCCAATAAAGATAAGATAACTTTTATTGTCATTTTTTCTGTGAACACACTGGCACATATTTTAAAAAATGAAATTCGGATGCCTGCATTCAATATATATATATATATAGAAGATATATTCTCACACACACACACAGAGGTATAATTAATTAATAAACAGACAGTAGTAAACTGGTTAGCAACCCACCACTGCATTTTAGTTTATTAGCATTCAGTGGATTAATACAATACAATACAATACAATAGCAGAGTTGGAAGGGACCTTGTAGGTCTTCTAGTCCAACCCCCTGCGTGGGCAGGAACCTTATACCATTTCAGAAAAATGGCTATCTAACATCTTTTTAAAGACTTCCAGGGTTGGGGCAGGACAGGACAATGAAAGTCACTAGAATGATACCAGGGAAAGCATTCCCAGGGTTAATATTATACCCAGGGTTAATACATGTACATTATTGTTGTTTTCCACTTTTTTTAGCCTCTGCCATTTTTAATATATTGTTGAAAGTGTTTCATTTCTTTTAGTTAGAGCAGCATTTGAAGCCTAAGACATTATCCTGATTTATTTTTGTCCGAAGAATGTGGAACATCATTCATTGGAACATTTTCTTTCAGGGATTACCCACATAGGATTGTTATTTCTGTTTTCTGTTGACTAATGATCTCTTAAAAATGTTATACTTGTTTCACTGATACAGATTTTGGAGGCAGCTGACAAGAGGTGGGCCCTGTCCGGTACGTCAGAAGAGGTAGTGAAAATCTGGCGGACCGGACCAGTAGTAATGATGGCTTGGCCACACCCCCAAACTTCCATCAGAAGCTTTTTTTAAAAGCCCTTTTTCCCTGCTGGTTCAGGCAAGGGAAAAGAGGTTTTAAAAACTAAGAGAGGGGTGGGGGAGAGAGGGAGGAGGGAAGGGAAGGGAGAAAGAAAAAGAAATGAAAAGAAAGAAGGAATCTCACTTTTCAACTGGGATTCAGCAAAGTAGAAAAAAATGCTGTTGCTTTAAATCGGAACTGAGCATGCCTGGCTGTGGAATTCTGGGAGTTGAAGTCCACAAGTCTTAGTGCTGCAAACTTTAAATTGAAACCTGCTTTAAATTTTAACATTTTATTATATTTATTGTATTGTGTTTTACTGTTCCCTGTGCACCGCCCTGAGTCCCAAAATTGGGAGATAGGGCGGTATATAAATATGAACAAATAAATAAATAAAAAATTGAAAGGAAGTTTGCAAAGAGACATTCAGCAGTTTGTTTCTGGGTCAACTGAACAACAAAATGGATAAAAGGTAGGATGCTTATATGGTTCTATGTTTTTGAAATTTTGGGGTTTGTGCAATATTGATTTTGTGTTTCTAAAAGGATTTGGATCATTCCCTGCTTGTAAATGGAGTCAAACTTTCTATCTTTCATTATTTCCTTATCTATCTGGCAGGCATGTGGAATGAGCTGTTCTGGGAGTAATATTTTATTTGGGGGTGGGTGGGTTGGTTGCTTTCCACACAGGGAAGGAAGGAAGGAAGGAAGGAAGGAAGGAAGGAAGGAAGGAAGGAAGGAAGGAAAAAGAAAAACAGCACAGCAATTTAGGGCTAGAAGGCTACTCAGAGGTCATCTAGTCCAAACCTTTGCTGCAGCAGGAAACCTTACATTGTTTGGATTATTTTGATGCCTCTAACAGAGAGGAAAATTGCCAGAAAGGAGAAGGAGTTTACTAAGACAAGGCTCCCATGCAGAGGAAGGCAAAGATAGTCTTTGACTTGTGACTACAGTTGACCCAAAATTTGGGTTGCTAAGCAAAAGTGTTGTTAAGTGAGCTTTGCCACATTTTACCCAATCCATGATATCTCCTGATAAGTGACATCAAGTTGGCCACACCCACCCAGTCACATGACTGCTAAGCCACACCTACAAAATAGGTCATGCCAATAGAATAGGTAGTAAAAAAAATTGAAACCCACCCCTCCAGCTGACCCAATATATGTTCAGCTCCACAGAGAAAATAATTCTAAAAAGACTGTGTAATGCTGATGTTATTATAATTCTGTGTGAGGGATAAGCCTGTGCTCATCTATGTAGTAGGAATGTCAGCTAACAATAATTACTATTGACAAATGTAATACACAAAGTGTCTCTATTTTCACCTTGGTCTGATACAAATAATGGTGCCCTCCACTCTTCTGCATAGTTCTCCAGAGTGTGAGTTGTGCATTTGGGGAAACTGCAAGGTAGGAAAGTTTTCTGAAGTGCTCAAAAGGCACATATTGACAAAACTTGCACAAATGGAGCTGTGCGTGCAGCCACCCTCTGTGTGTGCAAGTGGAGCTGTGCACGGACGTATTCACAGCCTGGTTCAGAACGGGCTGCGGCCTGGAGTTGGAGAACCCTGCTGAAAAGTCAAAAACTGTTTTTAAAAACTCAACAGCAAAACACTACTCTACTTTAATTAGGGCCTTGCAACAAATGATTTGGTTAGTTTTTAATCACAAGCTTTGTATTTTGCACTATTTGTAGTTTATACTTAAATTTTAAGACAATCTTTGCCTACCGGTTGAATGTACTAATTTGTCAAATATTCCAATATTCCTAGAAAAGATGGGATGGGGACCACTGATAAACCTAATTGTTAAACTTGCTGTGAATTAAATAAATGCCTCTATTACATTTCTTGAATGGATCCTAAGAAAAGAATAGAGTTTTTTCTTCCTATGCCTTCTATTGTTTTTAAATTATGTGCTTGCATTTCAAGTCCTGAATTTCATTTACTTCCAAGGAATTGAAACCAAGAAAAATTGCCAACCATGACTTCATAAGGTTTAACTTTACATTGAGTCAACTTTCTTTGGAATAGATTAAGAACATAATTTTACAAATAAGAGATGAATTGAAAGCATAGATGGCTAATGAATGGAAGTTGCAGATTACAATCAGCTCAGTAGTGGAACTGAAGATTAAAACAAAACTTTTAATGGTTGTTTTTAGAATTCTTTTAACATTAGGTTTTCATTTTAGGATGTTGTGATTATATCTAGCAAGATACTAACCATATTGAATAAAGATAACTATAGTGATCTAGTTTTTCTTACAGGATAGTATGTAGAATTGAAAAGTAAACATCTGTTCATTGCTTCTGCAAAATAAGTAATACTTTACAAAGACGACTATTTTTACATTTTAAACGTAAGCATGATTTCAATGTTATTATATTTTATTACAACTGTTTTGCTAGACATAAGTAAATTAGTACACCAAAAGTGTACAACACTTTTTAAAAAATGCTGAATTTCAAGTTTGAGGCAATTAGAAGTACAAGAATAAAGGTGGAATTTTTTGAAGTTGTAAATATAAAGAATTATACTAAAAGTACCTAATTATAAGGATGCTGTATGATAGCATATATTTGATTAGTTGGTACTTTCCTACCATATGAATGCTTATGTTGCTTTACAAAGCTTGGGAAGTAAATGTGCAAGGCTTGAATTCAGCCCCTTTTCTGCTTTCAACGTGGAATTTCTAACAAAACTGTTAGTGACTTAAGTTCCAGAAAGTACCATGTGTTGTGAAAACTTAGTTCAAAGGCATGGGCAATATGCTTCTTAAAAACCCAGGTTGAGGGGACAGGGGAGGGGAGAGAAAGAGAGAGAGATTATAACTCAAACCTTTTAAAGTTTATTAAGCAAAGGTGACTTTTCACAGACACTGATCACAAGGGAAGTACTTGTTTTAATCAGTCAGCAGAAGTATGAATGACTGTGATTTTTCTTTTCAACCAGCAATGCAGATAGATCCGGAATAATAAAGGAAAAATAAAGACTGTATTAATATAGGAAAAGAGCAGATGTGTATTAAGAGGGCATCCTAGCTAAACTGAAGTAATGTTTTTTGACCCTATGAAAATATTAATACACTGACGGTAATTCTTCAGTCAGATTCAGGCCACAAAGAGAACAAGCCAACTTCTTTGTTATTGTTAGATGTGCAGCACCTAATTTAGAAGAAACAAAACTTGTACATGATAATGAAGCAGAAGATCAAAGTTCAAAATTAGGTTGCTGCATCACTGGATCCCAATCTGAAAGGTGTCACGTGACCCAGAGACAGATTTATTTTTTTTTACTACAGAGATACCTAAATTAGAATGAGCAAGTTTAACTTAATCATAATGGAGGAAGGGGAGGACTGAGTGAACATTATAAGAGCACATCACATCAGGGTATTCTGTAAGGGGAAGATGGGTCAGTTTAATATTCAAATGAAATCTTTATTGCAGCCATAGACCAGCATAATTCAGTTTAATATTTCTTGTTCGGAAAAGCAAGAATACCAGCTATCATCTGCAGGTAGGAAAAATTGTTAAATATTTCATTCCTCCTAATTCACTTTTGCTTCCCTGCTATTGTATAATGGAGGACTTTAGATGCAAAATTGTCATTTTGGGCAGACTGATGTAAAATATAATCTTCTAAAATCATTATACCTTTAACTCTGCTTAACAGTTCTAGTGTTTGAGAGCTTTAGGCTTGAGGAAAAAATTCTACATGGATACAATATTGTTAACCAAAGTCTCTGTGTTACAAATAAACATGGATGTACATTTATATATTGTGAATATATACAGCTTTTACACTATTTCCAAGACAAGCCTTTTATATTTTTTAAAAAATGAAAGAGTTTAAATTCTAAACGAGCGGAAGGGTACAGAAGCTATTACATGGAAAGAAGATGGTATTATATAGTATTTGCTAAGACTTGGGACCCTTAAGTTAAAATGTGAACTTGTAGATAACAGTTTATTGGCAGGTTTGAAGATGTAGTGAGATCTGTAGATACTGAAATTCAAATAATTGTTGAGCTCCCTGAGACAGATTTCTACAGACTTAAACCATTTGCATGTAGAGGGAGGGAAAGGTATATAAGGGTCTTTCCCTTTATCAAGGAAGTTTTGCTTAATTAAAGCTGTGGGGAGCTAAAAATATAGGCTTTCTAAGATACACACTTAAGACATTGTGAAAGGCTTTAATGAATATACTTTTTAAATGTATACGTGTTTGGAATTTGCTATGATGCAGAATAAAGGGTTCTGTTAGAAAAGCAGAGAGGATGGAACAGAAGGTTAAAGGGTATTTTGGAAACAAACAGCTGGACCAGCTTATTTAAACAGAATCAAGGATTGGGAGCTGACCTCCATTTGACTTCTAGGGGGAGGAGCAAGAATGTCATTTTATTACTTTGGCTAGAAGGAAAATGTTCTTTCTTCTGAAGGCACCCTGAAGGCACCCTAACATTTGGGCTGTTTTTCAGAATAGTTATTAAACACAAAATACATAGGAGAAAGTCAACTGTTAAGCCTTTGTGGGAAACGTTATTTAAAAGACCAAGGGCCATGGTGTGTATGTTTCAGCTTGTATCTTGTCCAGGATCACAGAGAGGAAATGTTACATTAAAAAAAGGTATTAACATGAAATTTTGTCACTTGAAGGCTTCAACCTGAAATTCCCCCCTCTCCCCAGGGGACAACCTTGTTGCTGGTAGCTTTAACATATAATACAATAAAATAGATCTTCATTAAAAAGAGCTAAGAAGCATTTATTTTAAGTCTTCTACATTTTCTTAAGCAAGCATTTTATTCTGTGTGGACTCCATAAATGTTTCTCATTAAGAATAGATAAATATTCCTAGTTTTGGATGAGTATCCAAAACTTTTTATCTAATTGTACTATCATTAGTTTTACTGTTACCGTTATTCTATTATTTAATGAAATCAGTGTTGTAATGTTGCATAAGCTTATAGTTCCCTCTGTATATTGATTCACTACAGAGGTGGGTTGCTAATTTTTTTACTACCAGTTTGCTCGTGTGCAACTCTTCTGCGCATGCACAGTGGGTGAGTGGGGACGCTTGCTGCCGCTCCTACTGGTTCAGCCGATCCAGCAGCAACTCTCCTTTGCTTCAATATTGTCACAGAACACAGATGATAGGATCTTTTCTTCTTGAAAAGGGGGTCTTGTAGATTTCTTCCAATAGAAGATTTCATGGACAAAAGACTTGAATCTATTGATCATACAATGTTTCCCACTTTTTATTTTTAGGAGAATTAATGTATTCCAAATGGATTCTAAACAATATTGGCTTGTAGATGTTGTTGGTCTGGAGGCAAAATACTTTCAGGTGACTTCCTAAACTGATAAACAGTACCCCATAAGTACCCCATCTCTCCAGCAGGAGACCTTATATTGATCTAGGATTGTTTAAAATCAGAGTCCCAACTGCCACAAATGGCCTGGCAAGGTACATAAAAATCATTCCCTGTCCCGATGGGGAATAGGACTGTTAAAGCAAATAGGCATACCACCCTAACAGCATACCCATCCTTAACATAAATGTGGAACTTTATATAATGTCCAGCTTTGTAGCCACAATTGTTGTGACACTGTTTGCTTTTGTACCACACGCACACACACACACTTCCTAGCTGATAAACAGATATAGGTAAGTGCTGCCTTTCAAGAGGTAAAGCAAGTTCTTTACTGTATCCCTGTCCCTGAGGCACCGTTAAAAGATGTTTGCATAAGACTAGGGGGGGGGGGGGGAGGGGAGAGATGCAAAGTTATTGAAACTGGAGAAATAGGAGAGGTTCATTTAGATCCAGTAGTTAAATACCAGGCTAGAAACTGGGAGACACTGAATTTTAGTCTTGCCTTAACTATGAAAGCTGGCTGGTTGACCTTGGATCAGTCACTCTCTCAGCCCAACTCATGTTATTTACTGGGTTGTTGTTGCAGCAAATTGGAGGAAGAAGGAGAATTAGGTATGTCCACAGCCTTGAGTTATTTATTTTAAAAAAATCTAAAATCTAAAAGTCTAAATAGTATGAGTCAGTATCTTACATGTTTAGAGCATCAGTTTAAAGAATGCTATTTTACAGATTTCTGTTTGAGGGCATCAACTACGTGTATCAGTTAAGCTACTTGACCAGTGAGGTCCTCAGGAAGCTGGGAAATATAAACATACATTCCTCTTAATAGCACACCTGATGTTTTCTATGCCTGGAAATTAAAATTGCCTTCTATAGGTAAGGGTATCTATGGTGGAAAAATCAATTGTAGGACAATACTTCATGATAAATGGGGGGAGGGGGGGGAACCAACTGTTTTGTATTTTCCTTTGAAAATTCACAAGGAAATCATTTTCTGACAGTTTTCAAATTAGGGGTAATATACGATAACTCATTGGTAGCTTTAATTGTTTATTCTGTGATTTTTCTAATGAGAGAAGAAATATGGAAATCTTTTGATGACCAGTTTGATATTTGTACTTAATACAAATAGCTATCCAATGATTTGACATAAGAATTTGCATTTTTGCTTTTATCTAAAAAGGAATGGTAGTTCACAGCAGAGTTTTATAGGTGTAACCTTTATGACTGGGCTAGCAGCATGAGCTATCATATTTACAAACATAGCGGGAACAAATTAAACAAATGGCATACAGAAATATTGCCAAGATAAATAATTAACAACAAATAAATAAAGCCTAATTAAAAATTCATTCTTAATTTCAGTGAATCAGTGAAGATAGTACAGTTTGATACCATAAAAACAACATTCTTCAAAAGTGTTGTGGATGGGATTGGTGTTCAAGATTCTAGCCTGTTCAGTATTGTGTGGAAGGAAGCGGAAACTTAAAATTCAAGCCTCATAGTTGTTGTTTTCCTCCCCCTCTGTTTAAAGCTAGATGGCAATGGCTGGTTTGTGGATTGGGAATATCAAGCAGGAATGTTATTTAAAATCAGGTCACAGTAGTGGGGATAAAAGGCCTAAACAAAGTTCAGTGCCTTTAAATAGACATGAAATAGCCAGCAACAAAAGCTGAAACTTTGCAATTTTTTTTATTTTATTTCCATTCTAACATTTTATTTTTCATTCTTGAAGAGAGTGTCATATTTCAACCAGGCAACAAAGGACAATCTAAGATAAGGTTTAAACTAAGATAGACTCCCCAGAAATCCTTTCTGTTCTGTATGAAAATGAAGAAAATAACTATGAAATACTAGTATCATGGAGACTCATGAAGGGATATCCTTTAATTTGGACTTTACACTTACATTATTAATAACTGCAATAGTTATTTGTATTAAATGTACAGGAAATTACTTCTGAATAGATATGCATAATACACGATTAAGTTCCGTTAGCTCTAATTAACTACTTTTACTTTGTACTGTAATAATCTCTTTTTTTTCATAATAGTTTCAAAATGAATGAAGGTGAGGGTTCATTAGAATATAAGTTCAAATGACAAATTTTAACTATGTTTTATCTGAACCGGGTCACTTGTTGCCTCAACCCAGTCTAGTTCTGTGATACACTAATTACAGTTGAATAAATTGATTGTTTTAAATGTTCAGACTTGGCAGGAGGAAAAAAGTTCCATCATTGGATAGCTATGATAACTCTGTGCTTCTTTGCGTAAGAAGCAGAAAGAAAAGAAAAAATAAATACTGTATAGAAGAAATGGATTGCTATGTTGCCAAAGCAGTGTGATCTGCTAGAGATAAAACTTCAGACCTGTTCTTATTAGATGGCGAACTACCATTAGAGTTCATTATCTTAGTAAAAACCATTACAATAAAATTATGATTGGGAGAAGCAAGGAAGGTTTTGATAAAATAATGAAGGGAGGAAAAGAAAATTTACTAGAAAAATATTGCTAATTACGTTAAGTGTGAATGGGAAAGGGAATGAATGCTTTTATGGATTGGCATCTTTTTCTCACCCCAGCATAATCTGAATTGAAAAGAATTAAACTGATCTTGTTGCCTGAAAGTTCTTCTAACTCCCCCATGAAAAGATGAAATAAAAGGGTCCAGCTGTGGCAAAGGGAGGCCAGCATAAATCAACTCACAATCCAAACTTGCATTTTCAGAGGTCATCACAGAGGTTACGAGTTTTGCAGCATTTGAATGTACACTAAAATTAACTCCCAGGGAACATATACCAACCATCTTCCAAGTGCTGAGTACAAGCATAGGGGGCTTTAAAAAAAAATAATAACAGTTCACTCTCTTTTCTTGTTCCAGGTTTATTAATGCTAGAAGAAGGATAGTTCAGCCCATGATAGACCAGTCCAACCGAGCAGGCAAGTTTTCAATATTAACTGTAGCCCTGTCTTGCTGACAGAAAATATTCACAAGCCATTCACCAGGAGATCTCGGTAAATAATTGGGAAATAATGCAGAGAATGGCTTGACAATTAAAACAAAGTCTACCATTATTTATTTCAAAGTTAGTGGGTTTAGTGCAATTGAGCATATTTTGGAGGTAAACATATCCTGTCAGCCATAAACTACGTGGTTGCTTACTGAATCTTAATACCACACATACATTATTGGTTTTTTAAAATCTCTCTTCCCAGCTATTTCTGCTATTATGACACTCCCTGGTGCATGGCTAGATGTGGAATTGCTATAAACTTTATTACCTGTCCAAAGGGCAAAAGGGTCACGGTGCTTGTGGAATTCAGTAAAGTTCAAAGACATTCAGTTAAGGTAGAACTACATGTGCTTTAATAAAGAAAGGCAGCTTATCTAGCTTTTAATGTTCTTTTAGAATCTTAAAATTCACCTTGTGCTGATTTTTTTAAGTGACGAAGGTTTTTGCATCTGTATCTTCCACTTATCCTTCACTTTGGGGTATCTGTATTTTGATACATATGAACCTTATAATCACACTGACTTCTGTCAAGATTAAAAATAGTAAGGCTTTAATTCGTTCTGGAAATTCTACATGTTTATTTTTCCATGTTATTGCCAAATACAAGAATGTATCTTCCAGGCATTATTTGCAGGGTGATTATTTTCAGGGAAGAAATACCAGCAAGACTAGCCAAGGTTGTCTATTCTTAAAGATTATTTAAACATTGGTTAAGTATCTGTACATCTTCCTGGTCAATCTACAAGACTCATAAAATGCCCTGCAGTGACTGAAGCAAAACCTTAAGAGGAGCAATGGAGCTAGTGGTGCCATGCCATGGTCTCTGCATGCTTTTCAAAGTCTGCTGATTTAAACTATAAACATCTATGTAGACTGGGGTCATGTTATTCACCCCAGAATTCTTCAGCATTTGTCGACTTGATGAAAACATTCCTAAAATCTTTTCATGCGCTATGGCATTGGGATAAATTTCTTGTTCTATTTTCCAAGGAGCCTAGCCTAATAGATGCATAAAGGAAATGAAAAAGGAATTGCTGCTTCTTCAGCAACACATGGTATTTCTCGTTGAGAGAATGGTCCATAGAGAAAGCCATTGCCATTCTCAATAAGAAAAACCACAGGTTACTTATTGCAACTCTGCTTCTGCTTAAAGCGGTGGTAGGGTTGTTTTTTAACTGCTAGCCCTCCTCCCCACCCCACCCCCTCCCCCAACAGCAGCTCTGGAATTTTTATTTATTATCTAATATTCTTCCAAAATGTGAGCCGCTTTCCCCAGCCATCTCCATTTATGGCAGAGAGATGGTCCCAAGCAATAAACGTCTTTATTGAAATGGGGGAAGGAATAATTTT